>JASVEL010007573.1:0-19623 GCA_032618575.1 Nicotiana noctiflora
CTGATATGCGTAGCCGTTACCCTCATCTATTTCCTGACTTAGGCACTTCTTTCTTTTGTCCGTTCGAGGACGAACGGTTGTTTTAGAGGTGGAGAATGTGACGACCCAAAGGGTCATCACCGTATTTCTCCCTTTTTCTGCACTTCCAAGGTCTTGAAAACCTCACTCTCAGTTGCCTCAATGTGTGTGCACAGTCCGGGCGCGAGGCCGGAAAGTTTTTGTGTTAAGATATATGAATTCTATGGAACATTTGAAGAATTGTGATATTATTATTGATATAGTTGACTTTGATCAATATTTTTGGTAAACGGGCCTGGACCGGTGATGTGACAGTCTCGGGAGGTCCATAGAAAAATATGGGACTCGCGCATATGCCCGGAGTCGAAATCCGAGGTCCAGAACCCCGGTAAAAGAATTTTTCTGTTAAATTGTTTTCTGAAATTAATAAGGAAAAATGGAAATGAAAATGAGTTAGAAAATATAGGTATCAGGCTAGTATTTTGGTTCTGACGCCCAGTACAGGTCTTAAATATTGGTTAAGCGCTTTATGTGAAGTTTGGTCGAAATCGGACGTCGTTTGACATGTTTCGGACCTAAATAGCTAAAGTTAGAAAATTATGAACTTTGAAATGAAATCTTGAGTTTTGGGGGTTGATTCTTAGCTTTTGATGTTATTTTAGCGATTTGATAGCTCGAGCAAGTTCGTACGATGTTGTTGAGTTGGTGTGTGCATTTGGTTGGGAGCCCCGGGGGCTCGGGAGTGATTTTGGGGGTGGTTCGAGGTGTTTTGCATTGAAAATTTTGTATTTTCTTAGTTGTTACTGGTATCTGGCATTTTGTTCTATGCGATCGCATAGGTCCTTCTGCGATCGCATAGTGTAAAAATTTAGGAACCCAAATTATTGTATGTGATCGCATTGGCCAGCTTCCCATATATATGCGATCGCATTGCCCACCTCGCGATCGCATGGAGTGTTTCCGAGGCCCAGTCACAGTTACTCTATGTGATCGCATCCTGCCCTCCGTGATCGCAGTGCACTAGATTCCCTACCCTATGCGATCGCAATGCCTAGTATGCGATCGTATAGGGCATTTTTGCCCAGTGGTTTTTCATAAAACCAGAACAAAATGCACTGGAATTTTCACAAAAAATACATACGGGTCCTTCTCCTTCACTCTCCATTTTCAAGCCACAAACTCCCATTCCTCCATAGCTCCTTGGGTAAGTTTCCTAACATCATTTCTTCATTATTTCTTCATTAAATCATAGTTAATCCTAGTCTAATTCATGAATTCAAGGTAGAAATTGGGGGGTTTGGGTAGAACTAGGTCTTGTGGGATTTTGGGTGTTTCAACCTCAATTGGAGGTTGGATTGTGAAACAAGTCATATATTCTAACTCGTGGGATAATGGGTGATTGGAATTTGGTCCGAGCTTCGAGTTTGGACCATGTGGGCCTAGTGTCGGATTCTGGTATTTTTGGAAGAATGATGGGAATTTCATTTTTAGGCTATGGGATTGTATTATTAAGCCCTAATTGATGTTATTGAATTGGAAATGACTAGATACCATTGTTTCGGAGTCAGATTCTAGAGGAAAGGCGATGCTAGTGGATTGATTGCTATTTTCGGACAGAGGTAAGTGTTTGATCTAATCCTGGCCTGAGGGAATAGGACTAGAGTATTATTGTTTGCTATTTGCTAAATGATCGAGTGTGGCGTATAGGCATGGTGACGAGTATCTATACACTGGCGTCTAGCATGATTGTGAGTCTTATTTGTACTTGCCTTGGGGTATATTTTGAAAATCATTCCTAGTAAAAGATGAATTTAACATGATGAATTAGTTGAGGAATTATTTATGAAACATAAGATTTCTTGGAGTTTTGGCTCAAATGGTAGTGACTTTTATGAAGCCAGAATTGTAAATATTGTAAAGAAATATGGTTGGATCCCATGCCGGGATGAGTAGATTCTGATGGTTGTTGCTCTCTTATTTGGTCGAGCGTTATATGTAATCTCCACTATTGAGATGTTTGAGCTGCTAGTGGTACCCTTATTGGGTAGATCGTTATATTGGCGAGTTTTTCCAAAAAGGGGAACTCCTTGAGAGAGGCTATATGAATCATTTATTATGATTATTGGGATCGTGTGGCACGTCATCAACTATATTATATTAATGGGATCGTGTGGCACGCCGTCCACTATATTATGATTATTGGGATCGTGTGGCACGCCGTCCACTATATTATATTATTGGGATCGTGTGGCACGCCGTCCACTATATTATGATTATTGGGATCGTGTGGCACGTCGTCCACTATATTATGATTATTGGGATCGTGTGGCACGCCGTTCATTATATTATATTATTGGGATCATGTGGCACGCCGTCCACTATATTATGATTATTAGGATCGTGTGGCACGCCGTCCACTATACTATATTATTGGGATCGTGTGGCACGCTGTCCACTATATTATATTATTAGGATCGTATAGCGCGCCGACCACTTATGAAAGTAAATAAGGTGATTTTGGTTTAATGCCGTCACAGATGACCCGTTCTCCTTTCATTTGTATACTTCACATATAATGCTGTTGTTCTTTCTGTTATTGTTGTATCTATATGTGTATCAGTACATGTTGGTTTAGTAAGTCCTGTCTAGCCTCGTCAATACTTCGCCGGGGTTTGGCCAAGCACTTACCAGCACATAGGGTCTCTTGTGCTGATGCTACACTTTCTGTGCTTTTTGCACAGATCACATCGTTGGAGCAGCTTTCGGACAGCAGCAGCGGTAGGATATTGTTGGGAGTTGTCTTCAGTCTCAGGGACTCTCAAGGTAGCCTACCCGGCATTCGTAGGCCGAAGTCCATATCCCTTATCTCAATTTGTTTTACTGTATCAAAACAGACTTATGTATTTTTCTTTCATTTAGACTTGGTTGTAGTACTCTTTAGTAGTCTGTGAGATAGCGACACCAGGTTTTGGGGTTGTGTTGTGTTTAGTATTTTTCCGCATTTGATTCTTCTTTATTGAATTTCTAAAGGGTTTTTCCGCAAAGTTTAATTATTATTAGTGTATTCTATTGTTTAGGATTGGCTGGCCTAGCTTCGATAGTAGGCTCCATCACGACTCCCGATGGTGGGAAATCCGAGTCGTGACAATATCTGTGGATAAAATATCTGAAGGTGAAAACATTTTGGTGCCCAAGATAGCTTCCGCATCAGTTATGGTTGCTACAGAGATGTTGAAAAATGGGTTTCTCCCTGGGAAAGGTTTAGGAGCTGCACTACAAAGAATAACACAGCCAGTATCTCTTCCAGGAATCATTTAAACTTGTGGGTTGGGTTTTAAGCCAATTATTGCCGACATAAAAGGAGCCCAAAAATTGAAAAAGAAAGGATGGACCCTCCCTAAGCCTATCCCTAAACTCTCTTATTCATTCGTCAAGCCTGGTATAAAAAGGCGTCTGGCAACGGTCATGCCCAACCTATTAGAGATAAGGCTAGACAGGGAGCTGCTGGAAAGATTTGAGAAGTTGTTCGAAGATGTGAACATGGTAGAGGCAGTTGAGGGCACAAGTAAAATGCACGTCCAGTTTGTTGGATCACAGATCAAGCTGAATAGCTGGGAAGCTACTCCTCTTCTGACTAGAAGGGAGTTGTGGTAGTTAGCTTTGATATATCATTATTAATCTATTTTATTTCAAGGCTGTAATACAGATTCTATGTTCCGTCCAATCGGACGTGTCAAACCTTGTTATCTTTTGAATTTTTTAATGAAATGCAATTTCTTTCTTCCTCCATTCTGATAATCTTATTTTATTTTTATTTCTTTTCTTGTACAGTCCGTTTTACGCTGATTTCAATTATGTGTCATGCATAAGGAATTCTCGGCCCAGTCTTGATAGTCAAATTGTAATACAAAAAATTGAATACATTAATGAAGTGGAGTATGATGACGGAAAAGTTTTGGAAGAAATTAGTAAAGATCTAAACCACTTTGAGGAGAAACCCAAACCAAACTTGAATGAGAAGGAGGGGATGAGGAAAACATTCGGGAAATAGAGATTAGTGTTCATTTGGAATATTCACTCAGAGAGGACTTGATAAAGTTACTACATGAATACAAAGACATATTTGCATGGTCATATGACGATATGCCAGGGCTAAGTACTGATTTGTTGGTACATAAGTTGCCCACTTATTCGGAATGCCCGCCCATCAAGCAAAAATTGAGAAAGTTCAAGACAGATATCAACGTAAAATAAAAGAGAAAGTCAACAAACAATTTGAGGCAAAGGTCATACGGGTCACCAAATATCCCACCTGGTTAGCTAATGTTGTACCTGTTCCGAAGAAAGATGAAAAAACTAGAGTGTGTGTTGATTATCGAGACCTCAACAAAGCAAGTCTGAAGGATAATTTTCCATTGCCAAACATCCCCATACTAATTGAAAATTGTTCCAAACATGAGTTTGGGTCTTTTGTGGATTGTTATGCGGGTTATCATTAGATCCTGATGGACAAAGAAGATACAGAAAAGACAGCATTTATCACGCCTTGGGGAACATATTGTTATAGAGTAATGCCATTCGGATTGAAAAATGCTGGAGCCACGTATATGAGGGAAATGACTACTATGTTTCATGACATGATACATCAAGAAGTTGAAGTTTATGTGGATGATGTCATTATCAAGTCTAGGAAGCAATACGATTATATTAAAGACCTGAGGAAGTTTTTTCAGAGGCTTCGGAGGTACAATCTCAAGCTCAATCCAGCAAAATGTGCTTTTGGGGTACCATCAGGAAATTATTGGGGTTTGTGGTAAGTCGGCGTGGTATTGAATTGGACCCATGCAAGATCAAAGTTATTCAGGTATTGCCTCCACCAAAGAGCAAGAAAGACGTGATGAGTTTGCTGGGCAGACTTAATTACATTAACAGATTTATTGCCCAACTTACATCAACTTGTGAGCCTATTTTCAAATTACTAAAGAAAGATGATGCAGTAAAATGGACTGATGAATGTCAAGCTGCATTTGATAAAATCAAGGAATATCTGGCCAATCTGCCTGTATTGGTTCCTCCAAAACCCGGGAGTCCCTTGATCCTTTATTTGACAGTATTGGATAGTTCTTTCGGCTGTGTACTGAGGCAACATGATGAAACGGGAAAGAAGGAGCAAGCAATTTACTATCTTAGTAAGAAATTCACATCTTATGAGGTAAAATATACTCAATTGGAAAGAATATGTTGTGCTTTGACCTGGGTTGAACAGAAGTTGAAACACTACTTGTCGGCTTATACCACTTATCTCATATCTCCTTTGGACCCACTGAAGTACATCTTTCAGAAGCCCATGCCCACAGAGAGACTTGCTAAATGGCAAATTCTGCTCACAGAGTTTGATATTATTTATGTAACCCGCATTGCGATGAAAGCGCAAGAAATTGCTGATCACTTAGCAGAAAATACAGTCGACGATGAGTATGAGCCACTGAAAACATATTTCCCTGATGAGGAGGCAATAAATATTGAAGAATTGGAACAAGATGAAAATCCGGGTTGGAAGTTATATTTTGATGGGGCTGTTAATAACCAAGGCGTTGGAATTGGAGCCATGCTCATTTCAGAAACGAGTCAGCATTACCCTGTTACCGCTCAACTCCTCTTTTTCTGTACTAACAATATAGCCGAACATGAAGCGTGCATATTAGGATTAAGAATGGCGATAGACATGGGTGTTCAAGAGATTTTGGTCATGAGTGACTCATATCTCTTGATACATCAAATTCAAGGAGAATGGGAGATAGGGGATTTGAAACTCATACCGTAGTGACAGTGTCTGCATGAACTATGTCAACGGTTTCAATCCATAGAAAATAAACATATACGGAGAATGCATAATGAAGTTACTGATGCTCTGGCTACTCTAGCATCTATGTTACCCCACCCGGGTAAGGCTTATGTGGATCCACTACAAATCCAAGTTCATGATCAGAATGCTTATTGTCATACAGTAGAAGAGGAACTTGATGGCGAACCATGGTTCCGCGATATCAAAGAGTATCTCAGAATGGGGGTATATCTGGTACAAGCTACAAGGTATCAGAAAAGAGCCATAAGACGATTGGTGAGTGGATTCTTCTTTAGTGGAGGGGTTTTGTACAAAAGGACCCCGGATTTGGGTTTGTTAAGATGTATAGATTCAAAATAGGCTACTACAATCATGACTGAGGTACACGCAGGAGCATGTGGACCCCACATAAGTGGGTATGTGCTGGATATTATTGGCTTACTATGGAACGGGATTGTATCAGATATGTGCGAAAATGTCATCAGTGCCAGATACATGGGGATTTGATTCTTTCTCCGCCATTTGAATTGTATACGATGTCGGCACCATGGCCTTTCGATTCTTGGGGCATGGATGTCATTGGTCCAATAGAGCAACATCTAATGGGCACAAGTTTATTCTGGTTGCCATTGATTATTTTACTAAATGGGTAGAGGCAAAGACATTAAAAGCATTAACCAAGAAGGCAGTGGTGGACTTTGTACATGCAAACATCATTTGTCGTTTCGGAATTCCAAAGGTGATTATTACAGATAATGGAGCCAACCTTAACAGTCATCTGATGGCAGAGACATGTCAAAGGTTTAAATTTATGCATCACAATTCTACACCCTATCGGCCCAAGGTGAATGGAGAAGTTGAAGCAGCAAATAAGAATATCAAGAAAATCCTTCAGAAAATGGTGGAAGGATCGAGGCAATGGCATGAGAAATTACCCTTTGCTTTGTTGGGATATCGCACTACTATTCGCACTTCAATAGGTGCAACTCAAAATTCATTAGTGTATGGCACGGAGGCAGTGATACATGCGAAAGTTGAAATACCCCCCTCCTTCGAATCATTGTGGGGGCAAAGATTGATGATGATGAATGGGTAAAAGCCCGGTTAGAACAATTGAGTTTAATTAACGAGAAAAGACTGGCAAGGTATGCCATGGATAGCTGTATCAATAGAGAATGACCAGAGCATATAATAAGAAAGTACGTCCATGAAAATTTAAAGTCGGACAATTGGTGTTGAGGCGTATCTTACCTCATTGGGCGGAAGCAAAAGGGAAATTTGCTCCTAATTGGCAAGGGCCATTTGTTATATCTCAGGTGTTGTCCAATGGAGCACTACATTTGAAGACATATAAGGAAAATGCATTGAAATGGCCATCAATTCTGATGCAGTCAAAAGATATTATGTATGATTTCTTTCATGTATCTAATTGTATTTGTCATATTTTTTAAATTGAAATGATGAAGGTATTCTATTTCGCCATCTAAACATTTTATCCATTGCTATCCCTTTGAGCCTTATTACTTTATTCTTTCATACCCCTCTTTCGAAATTGATCACGCCCAACTATGCCTTACAAAAAAGGACAATGCGTTCGCTGCAAATATAATCCAGTTTACAAGTCCGGAGTCGAATCCCACAGAGAACTAAGGTTTAGCTACAACTGTTCACTATCACCAAGAAGACAAGCTTGAATAATTCCTAACTTATAGATATTTAGATTCTTGTGTTTAAATAATTAAATAATAAATTAAACTACTAAATTAACAACTAAATATACTAAGGGTTAGAGATAAGATTAATGAGGTCTAGAGTTATGATTTCCCCAATTGTCGGAATCCTTCCCGCTATGTCTTCTATAATTTCGCCTAAGTATTCTCTACCAATCATGAGCAATATTATTACCGTAAATCTCTCCCGAGGAATTACTACAATTTATTAGATGCACTCTTCCGAGCTACGCTAGCTAGCTTTTAATACAGCTCACATCAGATTGCATGCAAGGCTTCGTTATCCCTAATCCCGCCTTTAAACCCTTGGTTATTGATCCCTCATATACTTTGGGAGTGGTGTTGTTAAACAATTACCTAAATATGCACTCTCTCCCAAGTTATGCATAATAAATAGGCACTTCTAATTGAGAGCTCTTCAACCAACAACAATATAAACGCAGTTGAACAAATAGAGAAAAACTATGGCTCAATTATATGAAAACAAAACAAGAATTTATCCAACAAAAGGTTCTATCAAAACTCTAGATAACACATTAGCTATTCATAATAGTATATAAAACTACAATACTAAAAGTCATAACCAACAATGAAAAATAGGAAGAGGAAGAAAAACTTGTGGAAGAACTCTCCGCCTTGCTCCCAATGTGTTCTTGCCTCCTTAGGTTGAATTTGTGTCCAAAATATGTCCACTCTACTGCCAAATAGGTTTAGGATGCCTTTTATACAAGTTGGAATAGTGTACGGCTGAAATAAACTTTTCCCGGACGAATTAGGACTCCTTTTGACGCCTGGAGAGGCGCGACCGCGGCCAAAACGCGGTAGAACCGCGGCCAAACATGGTCTCTGATTTTCTGCCGCTGTCGCAGTGAAACCGAGGTATTTCATACTGTTAAGTTTATCATTTGGAAAAACTCAAAACATAAACGTTTTAGACCTTTGAGTTATATTTCCAACCATATATTACGGAGACAAAACGGAGTTCTGAGCAAATAGTTATGTCCAAATTACTAGACAGTGCGCAATCTCATCGAGTCTTTGTTTGTTCTCAACTATCAAATTTGACCCCCGAACACGATCCCGACTTAATTCCTTGATCTTTTACTCAGACTTCAAAGCTTCCAATCACTTAAATTCAGTACATAACATCTATATAACTCGGAATCACACCTACAAGGCATAAAACACACAATTAGTGCAAAACACTAGCGATTAAAGTTCAAACTCAATTAAAGTGCAGTAAACTCGAGTGTAATAAGCGACTAAAATACATAATTATAGCCTATCATCAGAAATAAACAAAGAAGACAAAATGGGATGATGAAATGTCAAATAAAAGAAGAAAAGTAAAAGATGAAAAAGACAAAAGAAAAGAGGAAAAAAAAGAGAAAAGAAAAAAAAGATGTGAAAAATGGCAAAAGAAAAAAAAAAGAGGAAAAAGAAAGAAAAATGCAAAAGAAGAAAATTGGAAGAAGTAAACATTGCAACAATGAAGCAATCTTATATTCCGAACTACGTTTTGACTTGATCACGAAAGGGTACGTAGGCACCCTCACTGAGGTTCAGTCATAACAGAAATAAAGTCCAAGGTTCCCCAAAAATTGAAACTGGGGCAGAAGTTCTGATCATTATGGAGAATATGATTCCGAAAGTTGTAATTTTGAAACCCAAGTTGTTATATATGGAATTTACCACCTATAGAATAGGTTAATACCTAATTATAACATATAAAAACCTTTTCAAAATTTTACATAATATAATAACATTTTCTATTTTGTAGATCAAAGTTTAATGATTTCCTATATATAAGCCTTATTTTTCTCAATCAAGTATAACTCTCGTAATATTTTGTTTTCTCTTTCATATTAATACATCTTTTCATAAAACTTCCCAAACACACTTATTATGTATCTCTCAAATCACTCTCCTCCCCTAATACTCTACTTCTCGTCTCCACACTTCATCCGACAATCCAATTTCTGCCATTGTCGAGGGTTTAACTTTCTTCATCAAATTTCTACGAAATACCAGTATTAACAGGTATATTTGTGTTATTGTTCCCTTCCGCCATTGTTGCATTCCTCCATTGTTGACATCCTCCATTGTCCTTGTTTTTTCTTTTTTTTCGTTAATTTTTTTCTTTTATATTTTCATAATTTCGTTTTCAATCAACAGGATTCTTCTATAATGACACATGCAACGCCATCTAAGAGATTATCAAGAGGTGTACCCACCAAAATTCTCAATTTTGATGGGCCATCTTTCTCATTGCAATTGACTCAATCCGAGTCTGATTTTGGGGATGTTTCGGCTTCAAAATTTGTTGAAAAGAGGAGTAAATCACAACATGACAAGTCTAAAGAAGTTCAAGTTGATAAATCTCTAAAAGAAACCAAAAATCAAGTTGGGTCAAAAAGGAAAACCCCTATAAAAGCTTCAAGAAACAAAAAGGTAATACTTATGTTGAATTTGCAGTTATCGATTTCGGCTATTTTATTCTAAATTTTTATATTTGAAGTTTCAAGTGTTTGATTGTATTCATATGTATATATGGGTATTTTTGATTCATACATGGTGTCTTAGTTATGTTTAGTCCAGTATGCATAGCTATTTATCGATTTAATTAGTTTTTTTCAGAATTATTCATTTTGATGTTGTGTTTATGGAATTGTATTCATATGTATTTGTCTGTATTTGTACTAATTAATGTTTCCTGTAATCTCTTTATTCCCAGTATGCATAGCCAAGTTTTTTTCAATTAGAAGTGTTATTCCAGTAGTACTAATAATTGTATGCATATGTATTTAACTGTATTTATCTTACATAAATGAACTTATGAGAAGTTTTATACAACATATATTAGTAGTGTATTTATAGGTATTAACATATATCTTTTTATTGTTAACTACAGGGAATAGATTATTTGTTAAGAACCAGCCAAAATTAGCACCCCATATTAGTAGTTATACTAATATTGAGATAGTATCCCACCTAAAAGACAAACTTACTCCCGAACAGTACCAACAGTTCAGTCATACAGTCTTTGGGCCATTCCTTCAGATGAAGCGATGTGATGATCAACATCAACTGTTTAGATGCTTCATGTCTCTTCAGTTAAACAGAACCTCAAGCAATGTATTTTTTTTATATGTAAATGGTACTGAGTTGCACTTCACATTAAAGGAGTTTGCGATCGTGACTGGACTAAAATGTGTAGGTGAAGATGTAGATTTTGAGTTTGGTGAAAGTATGCCTAACAGGCTTGTTGTGAAATATTTTGGTGGTGCTAATATAGTCAAGAAGAAAGATTTGATTGAATGCTTCAACAACAAGGCATGGGGTATTGATAATGACGAGGATGCACTAAAGATCGCATTGTTGTATTTCATTCATACCTTCATATTTTCATCTGAGAAGAGCATTGCGTCTATTCCCAAGTTGCATTTTGATTTAGTAGAGTCGGGGCATTATTCTGAATATCATTGGGGTGTTAGCGCATTTGATATGTTGATAAATTCTATTAGCAAGAAGATGGACAATGTCAAGAAATATTACCGGATAGCTGGGATGCCCCTAGCTATGTAAGTATGGTTTTACGAGTGTTCTTCTTTGTTCGTGTTGGCGATGTGGTCCCAAGAATTCTCAACTGGAGAACAACTGGAAATCCGCCAACTTTTTAATATCTGATGAATAGAATGTTCAGTGACACTGGAAACAAGATAATATACAATTGTTATTATATTTTTATCAATATTCTGTTGCTATATATTCATATACATAGCTGTTATGTACATATTAATACATATTAATACATATAGTTCCATCTATATTGATATAGTTAAATACAGGGATATAGAACTGTATTTTAATTCATACTTTTACTTTTCTCCAGATTGTTTTCAAACACATTAAGCCTCAAGGAATTGAGCTTGCTGCACTACAGATTCCCCATGGGTGTACAGATGATGAGAAAATACAAAATGCTGCTCATTCACACAAAACAGAAGATGATAGTGATGACTTCTCTTCTACACCCAATCTGCGTTCTAAGAGAAAACTTTATGAGAATGTTGGTCCTTCATCATCATCACCAAATAAGAAGTTCAAGGAAAAGGACAAGATTTCTACCAGAGAAAGGGTATATCAGCAAAACGTTTCTCCTGTTGGTGTGTCAGATATGCAACACAAAAGTGGGAATGACGATTAGCTCCCAGATGTTAAAAAAGATGAAGTATCTGCTTTGAGGAAAGACTTTAATAAATTCAAAGAATATGTAAGTATTTTCTCTTAGATTTGTTTTTTAGAGTTTAATGCTATATTTTTAAGTAATCTTATAATTGTTTTATACTGTTAAGGTTGTTGGTGAGTTCAGTTCTCTTAGAACATTGATAACGGATAACTTCAAGATGATTTCACACCATCTTCAACAAAATCAGCAAAGTGAGCCCATATGGAGAGATGATGGTGGCATTCACAGTGATGCCAGAGATAATCATGAGGTTTAATATCAATTTAATTCCATTGCTCAACTGTTATTTTAGTAAGTCTATATATGTATTTAAACCTTTAAATCAAAATATATATACGTAGATGTATTCAAAGTACTGTATTTAAACATATAATAGTAATATATTTAGATGTAAATGTGAACTTATATCAGGATGATTCAACATATAATGATAATGTATTTAACTGTATTAACATGTATACTTTTTTAATATATAACAAAAGCAGACTTCTAAGCCAGAGGAACCATCCAACATACCATCTACCACTACTGACTTCTATGTTTCACAATTTGAACTAGACGACAAGTTTCTACCCAGTCAAATACCTGAAACTAGAATAGTGGTTCATAGCAGTGCCATAAAGGATGAAGTTACACCTGTGCAAGTCCAAAGAAATAGGCGACCAAGTAGATGAAACTCTTCGCCTTACCAATCTAACTTCGACTCAGGAGGTTAGTGATCTTTCAAGCGTAATATTCATCTTTCAATGTTATTGAAATATTTATATTAGTTCATAACCAAAAACAACTTGTACAGCATGTTCCTCTGTTAAGTTGACACCAATATTTGAGCAAAGACACCCGTTTGAGGAATATTCAATAACGGGGCCTAAACCTATGTTGCTCATCCAAGAATATGTTAAGTGGGTTCGTGATGGTCTACTAGCAAGACATGATCAGAAGTGAGTTTAACATAATTTATTGTGTTATGTTTTTCATTTAGTTTAAGGTCTAGAAATAACTAATTTTATACAATACTTGTAGAGGTAATATTGAAGACCATTACAAGAAAAACAAGTCTACACTTCACATTCCAATGGATTTTGGTGTTGACCAAGTTATTTCAAAAAACTGGTTTTACCTTTTGTCAATCGAAGGGAAGTTATGGGATGATAGCGTAAGTTTTTCATTATTGATATACTCTATGTTCATTCAGATGTGACGTCCCGGCCCGTCGTCATGGGAATTACCACCCTGTTATGTTATAATTACATGTTTCATGCTCTTACATCAGTGTTAGAGTCTATCGGGGGAGTTAGGAGTGAATTGGATTGAAAATGAGGCATATAGCCTTTTTGAGGAAAACTTGAATAAAAAAGTCAACCCGGAGTTGACTATTTAGTTAGAGGCCTCGGAATCAGATTCTGATGATTCGATTAGTTCCGGGAGGTGATTTGTGACTTAGGCGAGCAATCAGAATTGAATTTGGAGGTCCGGTGTAGAAATAGGCTTGAATTGGCTAAGGTTGAATTTTGGCGAAATCCGAACGGTAGGTGAGATTTTGATCCGGAAGTCGGAATGGAATTTCGATAGTTGCTGTAGCTCCGTTAGGTGATTTTGGATGTTCCTGCAAACTTTCAGGTCATTTGGAGGTCGTTTGGTCAGGTTTTTGATCGAATGTCGGTTTCGGAAGTTTTGAAGAAACTTAGGCTTGAATCCGTGCGTAATTGATGATTTTGATGTTTAGGATGGTGTTTTTATGATTGGAACAAGTTCGTATCGTGTTTTGGAGTATGTTGGTGTTTTTCGTTGGGGTCCCGGGGACCCCGGCATGAATTCGGGGGTCCAAACGGACCATTTTGAGCCAAAGGGACTGCTGGATTTGCTGCAATGAAATTGCAGGTTATTTGTTCTCTGCGATCGCGGCCATTGCCACGCGATCGCGTAGTGTATCGAAATGAGGCTGGAGAGTGATGCGATCGCGTGAGGGTGAGTGTTTGCTCATCGCGATCGTGAGGATATCGATGCGATCGCGTAAGGTCTTGTTCATAAGCAGTGCGATCGCGATCCTTTTGAAGCGATCGCGTAGGGTAGCTGGGTTGAGCACTGCGATCGCGTCCAGGTCCATACGATTGCGTCCAGGTCCATGCGATCGCGTAGAGGAAGGTTGGCAGCCCAGGTTTTTGTGCATCGCGATCGCGAGCCCAGTGCTGCGATCGCGTAGGGTAAAAATGCCAGGCAATGAATTTAAAACCAGAAACATTTCCTTACGGGTTCATTTGGAAAACCCTCCATTTTGAAGCCTAGAGAGAGGAAGTGAAGGGAAATAGCTGGGAGATCATTGGGATATTGTCGGAGGTAAGTTTCGTGGTTTAATTACGCACTTTTATCTTGAAATCATGGATTATTTATATGAAAATGGAGGATTAAAGGTGGGTTTTAGCCCTAGGCCTAGAATTGTAGAAAAAACACCGATTTGAGTGGGAAAATGGTGTCCGAATTTCGTAAATTTTATATGCCTAGACTCGTATTGAGACGAGGGTTCCGAATATGCAACTTTTATAATTTTTCGAGTAGCGCACCAAAAGTCGGGTTTTGACAACTTTGTGGGTTTTGATGCAATTTGGATTAATTCATGTGGGTTGCGTGAATTGGGCATATATTGATGCATTCTATATGATTTTGAGAAGATTTGGCATCCGAGGAGATTGATTTGCGAGGCAAGCGCAAGGCGGATTGAAGCTTCTACCGGTTCGAGGTGAGTGGTAGTAGTAAATAATGTACTGAGGGTTTGAAACCCCGTACTAGCACTTCACAGTGCTATATTGAGATGAGACACGCGTTCTATGACGGGCGTGGTGACATTGTGATTGGCGGTTCGGACTTGGTCCTTCCCGGCTAATAGAATACTGTGTTTTATGACTGTTAATGAAATTATAACTGTACAATTGGGCTAATAGCCATATTTGGGTCCTCATGCCGATCTGTAGAGTATTAGGGAACCTATAGAGCTAGGTGACCCTTATATCATGTTGGGAACATACACTCAGCCGTAACTACAATTGTATAGCACATTACGAGCCAGTACTAGATGTGTACTTTGGAAGATACTACCTAGGGTGGAATTCCCTATTCTAGCTGAGTGAGCCTGAGAGGCCGGGTCTATATTGACTGGGATAGGGCCGAGGACCCATTATGAGGATGCACGCCGCAGCAGTATATATATTGGATCGGGCTGCACGCCGCAGCAATATATATATTGGATCGGGCTGCACGTCGCAGCAATATATATATTGGATCGGGCTGCACTCCGCAGCAGTATATATGTTGGATCGGACTGCACGCCGTAGCATTATTGCGCTTGGGCTATAGGAGCCCCTTCGGAGTCTGAGTCTGCACACATTCTCAGTGAGCGTCGGTGTATATTATGGGATCGGGCTGCACGCCGCAGTAGTATATCTATATATGGATATATATATATATTGGATCGGACTGCACGCCGCAGTAATACATGTATGGATCGGGCTGTACGCCGCAACATCATAGCGCTTGGGCCTAGGGAGCCCTTCCGAAGTCTGTATACACCCCAGTGAGCGCCGTCGACGTTAAATGGAGCGGGCTGCGCGCCGCAGCGGTATATGTAATGGAACGGGCTGCACGCCGCAGCATTTCACTTATTCATATCCTATTACCTACTTAAGTACTTATACATTATAGACATAGGTATGTGTCTTCATATATTGAGATGGTCGTACCCCGTAGGGGTACGAGTGGGGGTTTGATCAGTGCGGGATCTTGTTGAGTTAGATGTGGACTGGAGATCAGAGTACTCACTGTAGTGATGACTTACCTGTGGGGGTTTGCCTAAGGACTGTCTAGTGATAGTACTGGAGTTCTTATTTTCAGTTATTGTTTATTATTGTTACTCACTGAGTTCAAATATACTTACCCCACTCCCCTGCACTTTCTGTGCAGATCCACAGGTGCCCGAGAGCAGTTGAGACATTGTAGCTGCTGATCCTTGTCTACTTTTGCGGAGATTAAGAGGTAGCTGCCAGCGTCCGCAGAGCTTGTTTTCTCCACCTTTATCATCTTGTTGATTTCATTTTGCCTAGACTTGTTTGTATTAGGATGTTATTCTGTAGAGGCTCAGTCTCGTGACACCACGATATGGTTGGGACCGTATTTTGCATGCTTTTACTATCTCGCTTATCACCTGATATGATCATTTGTTGTTTAAGTTTAATTTGATTAATTGGAATTAATAACTGGCTGGTTTAAGGGATAATATAGTCGGGCTTGCCTAGCGTAAGTTATTCATTATTGCTCTATTCTGTGTTCATTCAGATCTATTTTTTACTTAAAAGAGTAATATAGAATTGAACAAAACTATATTGAATAAACTTGTATTAATCTGTATTTAAGTGCTAGTAGTTAAATGCTGAACTGCTTCTTCATATGTTAATGCATTAGCTAAACTTGTAGTGATTAGCTGCTAAACAGTTCTTGATAAACCATATAGTGAATTTGATGAATATGTGCTAAAATTGGCTGAATTTGAAAGGTTCTTGAGTTTTATTTTTTTGGAGTTCATTTCTGATATCTGAATACACTGAAAGAGGTGTCAAACTTGCTGTATTGAGGGACTATATAGCAGACAGTCTGTATCAACATGTATTAAACTGTATTATACTATGTTTTCATCTATTTTTCTATTTTATTTCAGATCTGTTTTCTAGTTTAAAGTGTTCTACAGAATTGAATAAACATATATTGAATAAACATGTATTAAAATGTATCAAATTCTGTGTTCAACTGTAAGTTTTCATTTTCTTTTGGTTTTAGCAAATGGACGTCATATTCTATTATTTGAGAAAAATGGGCAAGTATAACCAGCACAAGGACTTCACATATATCACAGTTGATTGCATCTTCAAGACAAGAATAGATGAGATATATGATAGGTATGAAGATACAGATAGCGATGCTAATGTAGCCAAACAAGAAGATGTTGTTTGTGAGTACATTAAGGGCTACAGAATGCATGCTAATGTACCTTGGAATACAGTGGATAATGTGTTGATACCTGTCAATTTGAAGGACAAGCTTCACT
The DNA here is from genome assembly GCA_032618575.1 of Nicotiana noctiflora. NCBI lineage: Eukaryota > Viridiplantae > Streptophyta > Magnoliopsida > Solanales > Solanaceae > Nicotiana > Nicotiana noctiflora. The sequence continues at coordinate 16,935 of JASVEL010007573.1, forward strand.
GGGTTTTGGTTGTTGTTAATTTCAAAGAAAGATGTATCAGAGTGTATGACTCCTACACATCTGCTGGTCATGATGCCTATGTTATATTTGAGATTGCAAAGCTGGCCAAGTTACTGCCTATGTATTTGTCTATTAGTGGCTTTTACATAGACAGTCAAGGCATAGACTGGTCTTCTTATCCGGCATACACTAATACAGACCATAATGAACCATTTGAAGTTGTGTTTGTTCCAGATCTGCCAAAACAAAAAGTGGCTAGCATGTGAGTATTCAATCATCATTTTTTATATATACATATTTACTCTTATTATTCAATTAATATTCTTTTTTGAATCACATATTGTTGTAGGGATTGTGGAGTGCATGTTGCAGCTTATGCGGAGTTTCTTTGCACTGTTGGAGATATTACACAAAAAACTCCATTTGATGCAACTCTTCTCCGTCAAAGATATGGTGCTTTGTTATGGGATTATGCTTTACGCAAGATAGAGGCTGGTGCAGTAGGCGAAAGTGAAGCACCTTCAAAGATTGGAAGGCAAATATCTGAATTGGATGCAAACAAGCAGATAGTTTTAGAATAGTTTTATGTTGGTTTACTAGTTTCGTTCCAGTTATTTTGGGTTTACTGTGTATTAACTAATCAGCTGAAACTTGTTTTAGTTTTGAATGATAACCTGTTATTAAGGTACATTTTGCACAGTTTGGGTTCAGGTGTATATTACCTTCATTAATCTCAGTTTCCTTCTGTAATATACCATGGTTATTTAAGTTGTATTCATAAGTTATAAGTTCAGGTGCATTAAGTTGTATTCATAAGTTATGTTCAGGTGTATTAAGTTTTATTCATAAGTTATATTCAACCGTTGTACTCATCAGTTATATTCATCTATTATACTCATCAGTTCTGTAATATACAGTGGTTATTAAGTTGTATTCATAAGTTATAAGTTCAGGTGTCTTAAGTTGTATTCATAAGTTATGTTCAGGTGTATTAAGTTGTATTCATAAGTTATATTCAACTGTTGTCCAGTTGTTTTAAGTTATATTCATCAGTTGTATTCATAACTTATGTTCAGGTATATTAAGTTGTATTCATAAGTTATATTCGAGTGTTGTCCAGTTGTTTTAAGTTATACTCATCAGTTATATTCTTCCGTTGTGTAATATATGTATTCGGGTGTATTAAGTATTATTCAACAGTTAAGTTGCAGGTGTTGTCTAGTTGTATTTAAGTGTATATTGCCGTGTAAATTCAACTGTATATTAATATATATTGATAAACAGTGTTCATGTACGGTCTAAATGTATTAAGTTTTATTCAAAATCTGTATTTTATTTATATTCAATTATATACACCCATGTTCTAATATATGTATATTACTAATATAATCTCATAACCACTTCACTCATATATGTATGATCATGAATACTTCTACTACATATCATTCAGATAAATTCTTGAGTAGACACTTCATCTATGATATTGTCACGACCCCAATCCCGGTCGTGATGGCACCCAACACAACTGCTAGGCAAGCCCGACCATTTACATTCTCATCCCGAGCATGAAGCTCAAATCAATTACCTGGATATTATTATCAACAATAAAGCTAAACTGAATAACCACCCAAAGATCTAGGGTCACGAGTCTAGAGCCTCTAAACAAGATCGGATAACAGTATCTAAACCAAATACTAAAGTCTGAATAATTTATATACAAAGAAAAATGGAATAAGAAGAGAAGCCAGGTCCTGCGAACGCCAGCAGCCACCTCAGCAACCCGGATAAATACTGATAAAAGCTGGAGTGCTTGTCTATTCCTCCTGTGTACCTGAATCTGCACACAAAGGTGCAGGGAGTAGGGGTGAGTACTAAGTACTTAGTGAGTAATAAATATATACAAGTAGCTGAAAGTATGAAATCCACAGAATACCACAATATGAAGCTAAACTACAGTCTGAATCTCCTACGAACTAGCATCAACAGTACAAAATAGCTACCACAGAATAATTCAACAGATAAAGATGCAACGCAATGCACATAACCGCTACGGCGTGTAGCCCAATCCATTTAACGTCGACGGCGCTCACTGGGGATGTGTACAAACTCCGGAGGGGCTCCTAGAGCCCAAGTGCAATACCGTTGCGGCGTGCAGCTCGATCCTCATATCAACCACTGCGGCGTGTAGCCCGATCCTCATATTAACCGCTGTGGCATGCAGCCCGATCCATCCTCAGCCCACAACATGCATATGAGTCACACAACAACTCAACTTATTTATTTCCAGGTTCCAATTCATTTAATTATGAAAATACTTTAATGCTTATTTAATTTTCCAAAACAGATGACTTAGCATTTCAGTACGGTGCTTTCAAACCAAGACTGAGATCAGTGATTAAGCAATTAGAGCTATCACATATATAACTATCCCCTAGCGATACTACAGGTTGGCACAAGGCGCCAAACATGGCTTACAACCCACAAAATATATCTAACACAATGTGAGTTTCAACCGCATATAGCATATTATTCACATCCGGGATAGACAAAGTCTCAATCCCCAGTCACAATCAATCCCGCACCTGCCACGGGGTGTGAGCCACGCCCTACTAGTGTCACAATGTGCTAAGCCGGGGTTTCGAACCCTCAGGCTACCATATACACAAACTACTCACCTCTAGCCGGTCGA
>JASVEL010007574.1:0-30797 GCA_032618575.1 Nicotiana noctiflora
CTCATACCCCACATGTGGGATCTCACTGGGTTGTTGTTGTTGGTGGTGAAAATCAAAGAAGACCGCAAATTTTTGTTTTTAGTCTTCAATTAGATTTTTGTGCACTCTTATAGTTAATAACAACAAAAAATTATAGAAATTTGAAACAAAATAAACATAAAATTTACTAAACGAGTAAATAACTAAATAAAAAGCAAACAAATCTAAATTTCACCTATCCAAAAAGGACATACAACTTTATAAATTGCAGAACTGTTAAACTATAGTATAAAACATGCAGTCACAAATCTACACGTACATGTAACCTTCAAAAATTATTACTAACAATAAATAATATAACCTTAATTAGCATAAATATTTCAATAGTAGATCTCGAAAATAATAAAATAATAAAGTTAATAAACTAAAATATTATACTCGCATTAGAGAAGTCTGTTGCGCCTATAAGGACCAAGGAATTATCTAGTTTCAATGCACAAAGTGTCTTATGCATTAATGCATGCATTCTCGTGGCTTTAGAAAAACTAAAAGTAAAATAACATACGCTTGCAGGAATCGATCTCAATGCTCTTTAAAAGAAAGGATCCCGCTAGACGGTTGGACCACATCCTTAATGTCTTCACACGCGAATTCATTTTTGTTATACTTTTACTTTTATATAAAATTTATACATGTAAACACCAATTTTTTTGATGAAGCGGGTTGAGTTGAAATCTCTTGATATAACGTTAGTCCGCCCCTGCCCATAACCAACTAGTCATCAGGATCTCGGGAATCGAACCCGTAGTCCATATTTCAATAATCTCAGGATCTCGGGAATCGAACCCGTAGTCCATATCATTATCACTCCGGGTCTCTGGGAATCGAACCCACAGCCCTGGGATCTCCGGGAATTGAACCCGCAGTCCACAAACACAGCAAGTAAAGGAAATGCACAGAGGGAGGTATAATATGCTTAACGATAGCTTCGCCGATGAACAGCGCCAGCGATTTACCAAGAAAACTCAAGTAAGTCAATTAAGCAACTAGGACAGTTAGATTCTATCTAACTGTTCTTTTATAACTACTACCGGGTAGGAATATCGAATTTAACAGTTAAAAACAGTATTATCACTCATTGAACATTTTGAATAAGTACGTGTTCAACAACCAGCGCATGTACACGCCCGTCACCTCGCGTACAAGGCATTTAAACTATCACATAATATCCTAGGGGTGAAAATTTCCCCCACGCGAGGTTAGACAAGCCACTTACCTCAATTCCGGTACAAAACCGCTAAGAAATAACCTTCTTGCCACGAATGTCGGCCTCCACAAGTGTAGTATCTGATAAAAATCAATAGAATCACATCAAAATAGGCCAATTGGGTATTACCCAATCAAAATAACTCAAAATGCACCAAAACCCACAAGTTGCCAAAACCCGACTTTCGGTACGCTTATCGAAAAATCACGAAAATTATATTTTTGGGTTCCTTATCTCAATACGAGTCTAGGCATATAAAATTTACCAAAATCGGACTCCATTTGCCCACTCAAATCAGAGATTTTCTAACATTTAGGCCTAGGGCTCAAACCCACCTTTAATCTTCCAATTTCGGTGAAATAATCACGGATTTCATGATAAACCAACGAATTAAGGTCAAGAAACTTACCCCCGATGATTTCCCGATGATTTCCCAACGTTTCCCCTTCAAAATCCTCTCTTGGAGCTCAAAAATGGCGTTTTTGCGAATGAGGGTCGCGGTTGAAATGTTTCTGGACTTAAGTCACTGCCAGACATTTTTACTCTATGCGATCGCATGATCCCTGTTGCGATCGCATAGAACAAATTTTGACCCTCGCCAAACTACTCTATGCGATCGCATAAACCTCAACGCGATCGCAATGCTTACCGAAATATAACTATGCGATCGCATGCCTTGCTCCGCGATCGCATAGAACAAAAGCTGGACCTAGGACCCCTCTTCACTATACACTATGCGATCGCATAGGATTGTACGCGATCGCATAGAACAACTTTCCAGAACTATGCGATCGCATATCCATGCCCGCGATCGCATAGAACAAATTCTTGGCCTCTCCAAAACCTCTATGCGATCGCATTAGCCCATTGCGATCGCATAGAGCATTCGTCTGCAGCACACACCAGCAGTTAACAGCATTTCCAAAATGCAAGAAATAGCCCGATTTGACCCCCGGATTCATCCCGAGACCCCCGGGATCCTAACGAAAACCACCATCCTATTCCGAAACATGATACGAACTTATTCTAATCATCAAAACACGTCTAGCAACATCAAAACCCATAATTCACATCGAATTCGAGCCTAAATTTCTTAAAACTTTCCGAATTGCACATTCGATCTAAAACCCGACCAAACGACGTCCGAATGACCTGAAAATTTGCGGACATATCCAAAATCACATAACGAAGCTACAAAAATTGTCGGAATTCCATTCCGACCCCGGATCAAAATCTCACCTATCGTTCGGATTCGCCAAAATTCCAACCTTCGGCATTTCAAGCCTAATTGAGCTACGGACCTCGAAAATACATTCCGAACGCGCTCCCAACCCCGAAATCACCTAACGGAGCTAATGGAACCATCGAATTTCCGTTCCGAGATCGTCTTAACACTGTTCCGGCTACGGACCATTTTCTAGCTTTAAAGCTCTCGTTTAGGGACTAAGTGTCCCAAAATGCTTCAAATTTCAGAACCGACTCTCCCGGCAACCCACAATAGCAGAAATGAACTTAGGGGAATAGTTAACTTAGGGATTGGGGCGTAATTTTCTAAAACGACCGGTCGGGTCGTTACACAGAATCATGCAAAGGTTTCATAGTAGCAGATGAGAAAACCTTTTGAAAAGTTAGGGTTTCAAGCATAGCCGAGTTTTAAAGATAGTAAAAACCCAGAATTAGAGGACTCATATAAAGAAAAGAGATTCTGAAACAAGGAACTTCAAATCGAGTAAGGTATTCAAACGAACAATTTCAAACCCAAAGACATAGGTTTTTCAACAATAGTCGAGCTTAAAAGATGATAAACAATTAAATCGAACAAGAACTTAACCAAACATGCACTTATCTATCAAACAACTTTAGAACTCGAATGAGACCCCAAAAAAAAAAATTAGGATTTTCAACATACCAACTCATATAGAAGAACGACATGAGCAAAACATAACAAAATCTGAAACACGTTAAAATCAGAGAAGAGTTTTCGAAATAATTTAAAAGAAAAACCTTAATCGAAAAAGATGGTGAGTCGTTTTGAAAGCAAAGTTAAAGAATCTTCGAGAAGATGCTTAAAAGTTCATGGCAAGCATAGATCTAAGGTAGATCTGAAAGAAATCGAAAAAAGCCTTAGAGATTAGGGTTTCAAAAAAAGCTCAAATATGGCATTCAACCCAAAAAATGATGATAACAAATAGATTTCAGTCAAATATGCGGTAAAATCATCATTCGGGACAGACCAAGTCACAATCCCCAATAGTGCTCGACCCCACCCTCGTCATCAAGCATGTGCCTCACCTTAATATAGCACTATGATGTGCAATCCGAGGTTGCAAACCCTCAAAACATCATTTACAACCATTACTCACCTTTATTCGGTCCAAACTCTAGCCCGCGATGCCTTTACCCGCACGAATCGACCTTCGAAATCTCCAAATCTAGCCACAATCAGCACATAATCATTAAGATATGCTAAGGGAACGAAGCTCACTCGAAAATATCCAATTTTCATAAAAATCTCAAAATTTCTCAAACCTGACCAGGGCCCACGTTTCGAAATCCGACAAAATTAACATCAATGGAATCTTCATCCTCTCACGAGTCTATACATACCAAGAACATCAAAATACATCCACAAATGACCTTTCAAATTCAAAATTTTATGTCTCCAATTTCAAGCCCTAGCTCTTCAATGTTAGGCTTAGATTCCATGATTTACTAGGTCGAATTCACATAGTAATTGAGTTTTTAGTCCACAATTCTTACCTCCAAACAATTCCCCTTGAAACCCTCTTCAATCTCTTTCAGAAAGCTCCAAAAATGATCAAATATGGAGGAAATAAGCCTCAAAATCGCGGACAAGACAAGCTTAAAAACATTCTGCCTAGGCATATTTTTCTTCATCACGATCGCGGGAAAACCTTCGCGGTTGCGAAGCACAAAAAATCAGCTTCCGCAATTTACTCTATGCGAACGACAAATAAGCCTATGTGAACGCAATGCTCTGCCCTTTTAATCTACGCGATCGCGGACCCCATGTTGCATTTGCAGTGAACAAATAGCATCCAAGACCCCTGGTCCAATAACTCTACGCGAACGCGACCTTCCCTACGCATTTACGATCAACCATTTCCTTCCTCTATGCGATCACAACTCATCATTCGAGAATTCATTGAGCAAAATGGACTTCTCCTCAAAAATCTCTACGTGATCACGACCCCTCGTATGCGATCGTTATGAACAAAAATACCTGCAACTGAATCCCGAAAATCTGCAACTCTCAAAACATGAAATTGATTTGTTTAACCACCTGAAACTCACCCGATGCCCTCGAGACCTCAATCAAACATGCCAATATATACCATAACATCATTCAAACTTGTTCCCACCTTCAGAATACTCAAAACAACATCAAAATACAAAATTCGCATCGGATTCAAGCTTAAGAATTCCAAAATCTTTTAGATTACGCTTTTGATAAAAAGACCCCAACCAAACCACATCTGAATGACCTGAAATTTTGCACACACCTCCCAAATGACACAATGGTACTACTACAACTTCTAAAATTCCATTCCGACCTATATATAACAATCTCATCTATCAACCGAAAAATGCCAAAATCTCAATTTCGGCAATTCAATCCTAAACCTTCCACAGACTTCCAAAGTTCATTCTGATCATGCTCGTAAGTCCCAAATCACCTAGCGGGGCTAACCAAATCATAAAAATCCTGATCCGAGCTCATATACAAACAAGTCAAATCTTGATCAAACCTTTCAAATTTCAAGCTTCAACTGAGAATTGTTCTTCCAAATTCATTCCAATTATCCCGAAAACCAAAACCAACAATTTACATAAGTCATAATACATCACATAGGGAAAGTCATGCCCCAGAGCTGCGATCCAAGTACAAGAGCTCTAATAGACTGGTCGGGTCGTTACAATTGGAAACCAAACACTCATCCCTGACACACTAGAATAACAGAAATCATTTTGAGCAACTTCAAAAGTCTAATAGGAATTCAATAACTTTATAGACATTCAACAAAATATAATACAAAGGATTTGGGACTGACCTAACAGAGTCAAGCAGACACCAAAAGATAAGCCAAAGAAAAACATAATCCAAATCAAACGAGGAGCTCAAGCAGCAATTTCAGCAGTAACAACAGAGCAGCAACTAAAAGAACCCTAGAATATTTGACTAAACTAACTTTAAACAACAGAGATGATGAATTAGGGAAATAGGGAACTATTTCTATTTTCAAAACCCCTTGGAAAACTTAGAAAATGAAGGGAAATCAATGTGAAAATCCAGTTCTTTTCTCATAATTTTTTGTATTTCAAAGATGCCTTTTTAGTTTGCCTATGCTGATGAACGTGTGTGTGACAATGAGTGAAAGTCTATCATTTTATACGGTATACAAAAACAACATCAAAAAATAATATTCTACCTTAAATTCCCTAAATGACAGATAATACAACATATTTGGACAGCCGTCTGTCCTTTTTTCAGCCAAATTCCAGTATTTTTATGCTAAAAATGAGGGACAATTGTCCAATACTAGAATCTTCTGATAGTTTACCTCCGGTTTGTCCATTATTACCTGCAAATTAACCCATTTTAGTTCTGCTTAATACAGATAGCCACCTCAATGATCTAAACTCTGATTTTTAGTGCACAAAATACCCCATTTTTCAATTCCATTGGACCTCCAAACAGCTAACAAAAGAACACACAAGTTCAACAACAGTCTCAAACTGACCATTTTCAAACTCAAACGCCCCCGTAACTAATATCCCTCAATTGTCCCGTATTTTAACCAATATTCAATCATTAGAGATTAATCAATTAATAGCTAAATCAAACAGAAAAACAACAAAAATAGCTTTAAAAAATCTAGCTAAAATGCTAAACCGATTCAATTAACTTAAACAAGTTAATCCTAAATTCACTGACTTATTGACTCGAATAAACAATTGAAACAAAGTTAAAATATCACTGATAATTTAAAACATAAAAAAAAAAAGCAAAAAAGAAGAGACAAAGCAGTGAGGGAAAGAAAAATACACTAATTTTGGCCGGAAATGAGTGGAGAAGAAACGTTGACATCGACGAATCTTTGGCCAGCCAGTAGGGACTTTACCGGAATCTGGTGTGCTTCAAAATGGGCCAAAAATGATACTAGTCGATTGTTCTTACTGATTAAAATTGATTGGCATAAATTTCGGCATGAATCAAGCTTTGAAAACTATTAAAACCAGAAGAGGAAGAAATTAGGACTTTTTTTTTTATTTCTTTTGGAATCTCAGATTTGAAATTAAAGCAAATGGGTGAAGAATTTGGGAAAATTGATAGTGGGTAGATGATGAGGGGTGGATGGAGATTGTGGGGTTAAATTTAAGGGTGGTTTATAGTATAGTCGGAGCCGTGAGGTGATTTCTGACGGGTGGCTAGCGGCGGTGATTATAGAGACGAAGAAGGGGTCCGTGAGTGTTTGTTTTGGGGGTAGGGGGTCTGGGCCGACACTTATAAGGGAAGATGGAGATCAGTTGCGAGCTGGTGGATCAAAATAATCTAACGGATGGGATCAAGGGGAGGGGAAACGACACCGTTTAGTCTATGAGGGGTGGACATTTTTTTTTTTTAAAGGAAATTTTGCTTAATAGTTGGCGGACTTGGGCTATATTTTTTTTGTGGGGCTATGAAAGACTTTGGCCCAATATTCAAACACTTTCTTTAATCCCCCCCCCCTTTTTTTTGTATTTTTCTTTTTTTCCTTCTTCTTTTATTTTAGAGTCCTAAATTAATTTAAAAACCTAGATTAGGTCCTAAGTTAAATCTAAATTATGAAATAAACCTAATTAACTATTTCTAATATTTCAACAATTAATTTTAAAATTAATGAAATTAAAGCTAAGGCTAAAAAGTAACATGACCAAATTTTTGCTATGATTTCTATTTAATAAAGCAATTAACTAACAAATAAATCCTAAAAATACAAACACAAACCTAAAAATTATGCATGAATTTTTAATATTTTATGGCATTTTTCATGATTTTAACAGAATTAAAAGTGCACAAAAATGCAAACAATAAAATTCTACAAATATCCTATAAAAGTGAAAACAATTAAAAAAAAATTATTTTCTTTAATTTTGTAGGAGTATTTCTGATAGCGCAAAAATCACATGCTCATAATTATAGTAAATATTTTTTAAATAGGTAAATCTGTATAAAAATTAAAGAAAACTATAAATAAGTAAAAAATACATGCTCCAACCCCACTAATAACTAGTCAAAATAATCCATGCACGCTACTTACTAGCACAAGTAACTTGAATTGACAAGAATAAAGTTCTCTATATGAGTAACAAAAAAGATGGCTAACCTGCAATTTAAACTTTGAACTTGCTGCTATGGAGGATATTGGTATTTTCTTTGTATTTGCAAAAAGAAATAACAATTGAACATTCATTTCTTTTGGGAGATAGTAATAGACTAGCGAACATTAGGAAAAATCATACATTAGGGCTTCTAGCAAAAAAGGTATCGACTTTTAAATGTCATATTTCAGTTCATTTTTAAAACTTTTCATTAATTACAAGTTGACTTTTCACAATTTGGGTAATATACTAAGGACTTATTCAATAAATATTATTTTAATTTGAAAAAGTCTCGTGGGCTTAAGCCTCACTGCAAAAACTTGCCTTAACATCCGGGCGTATGCCCCAAATGGCTAAGTGTATGCCTCTTGAGACTTTCACCGTGCACCATCACATCAAGGCATTTTCGGTGCGCCTCGCCTCAGGGCTCGTCCTGAAAATGCCTTTTTAAAACATTATTTTAGATTAAATAATTGAATTTATATTTCAGGGTCATTGGCAATTTGATTGTTTCAGAGCGTTGATGAACAATAAGCAATAATGAATAATTAAAGCAGGAATAAATTGAGCAAAGTAGTAAGGGCAAGAACTTCTTCTTGAATTATGATCTTCGAACATCTCCAAAAATGGGAGAGATCAAATTACGGAAGTGAACTGTCCTAGTACAAAGCTATTTTGTGTTAGGAAGGCTTTTTGTTATTCTTCTCGAATTAAAATTACAAGTGGGGATAGCTAGATATTTGTAGCCAAGGAAACATATGGCGGTTCCGAATCTTGAGCCTGTACGTTAAGGAAAGTAAATTATGGAAATGAGATTCGAGCTAGTGGTGATTTCTTCAAATCTCGAAAGGGTTCAAATTTCACCGGCCAAGTCTTTAAGAATCATTGACCTCTTCCCCTCCTTGGTCCTTTCGAATAATTTCTTATTGAAGCATAAGGGTAGTTTCGGCCGTAGCTCATATGTTTCAGACTCATAACTCCGAAACCCTACACGTGTCAGTTATTTTTCTGTGCCACGTACATAATACGAACTTTACTAGTACACTATCATCTTTTAACTTAGAGCCGAAGCCAAAATTTTAAGTTTATGAGTTCAAAGTTTTAATCTTTCAAAATTATTGAATTGTAAATGAATAATTTATATATATTCAACTATTAATTTAAAGATAAAATATAGAATTTGAATCAAAATTATTTATACCCTGCCAAACTCATACCCTAGCTCTGCCCTTGTTTCACCTCATAACTCAAGATTTCCTGTTCACGTCTTAGAAACGCAAATAGAGCAAGTGAACTTAGATAGCGAATGATTAAACAAGAAATAAAACAACAAAAGACTGACCGAGGTATTCGTGTCCTCCTCCATTGCCTCCCCGTCGCCTTATCGGCTCTTAAAAAGTTGACTCCTCTCTATATAAATTATTCCTCAGTAGTATAACTTTTAACCGATCATCAATTATGAGAACTCGAAGTGCCGAAAAGAAATCTGCCGGAAAACAGCAAATCGCTGCCGAGCCGGCGGCTGAGCCAGCTGCCGCGACGAAGCGTACTCCGCCCTCTAGGGCTAGGCAAGTTAGGGCCTCTGGATCCACTATCCCATCACCGGGTACTTTACAAACTCTTTTGATTTATTTTATTTTATTGTTTCTGTTTCTTTTTCTTTTTGGGTTTGTTAGTGTCGCAATAAATGTTTAGGGAAGTTCACCGATCAAAAAAAAAAAAATGTTTAGGGAAGTTTATTTACCAGTGCTAAATAAAGCGAATTCGATATTTACGTTGTGGTTATTTGCTCTTTGCTGCTTATTAGTCTTTATACTTAAATCAAAAGCTTGGTGAATTAGATTTTGCGATACCGGTTGGATTTTTATTGGGCATTCTATGGCGTCATTATGCAATTTTTTGGTCGGATGTGAAAGGTAGCCTTTTTGCCTTTCGACTGTACAAATTGTACTTGATTCGACATGACAACAGCTTAAACACCTTTGTATGCCAGATGAAAGCATGGGAACTATCTCCTTTTTTTGGGGGGTGGGTTGGGGTTAAAGGTTGACAACTACGTGATTAGTTATCATGTTCTCTATTTAGAATGTTATCTTGTTTTCTATGTTTTTCGTGCAGCTGAAGAAGCAAAAGCTCCAGATGCAGATGAGGCTGTTCAATCAACACCGGAATCAAAACCTGCTTCAGGTAGGAAAACTACTCGGAGGGCTGTGAGGAAGGTGGTAAAGAAAGTTCCGGCTTCTTCTAGAACTACTCCGGATAAGACACATAGATCAGAAGATGCTGTAACGGCAGTGCCTGAAGATACTGACCAAGATGAGATTGCAGAGGACTCAAAGGAAGATCCTGTCAAAGAGAAAGATGCAGCAGAATCAAAGAAATGTGTCAAGAAGGGAAATGCGGAAGACTCGAAGGAAGATCATGTGATGGGTGAAGATGCACAGGAATCAAAGAAATCTACCGAGGAGGAAGAGGCAGAGAACTCAAAGGAAGTTGATGTCAAGGAGGAAGATGCAGAGGATTCAAAGGAAGTCCCTCTCAAGGAGGAAGATGCAGAGGACTCAAAGGAAGATCCTGTCAAGGAGGAAGGTCTACAGGACCTAAAGGAAGATGCTGCAAAGGAGAAAGATACAGAGGACGTAAAGGAAGATGCTGCAAAGGAGAAAGATACAGAGGACGTAAAGGAAGATGCTGCAAAGGAGAAAGATACAGAGGACTTAAAGGAAGATATTGTCAAGGAGGAAGATGCTGAGGACTCAAAGGAAGATCCTGTCAAGGAGAAAGGTCTACAGGACCTAAAGGAAGATGCTACAATGGAGAAAGATGCAGAGGACTTAAAGGAAGATATTGTCAAGGAAGAAGATATAGTGGAGTCAAAAGAGGAGACTATAAAGGAGAAAGATGTAGAGGAGTCAAAGGAAGACGTTGTAATGGGGGAAGATGCAGAGGAGTTTGAGGAATATCCTGCAAAGGAAGAAGATGCAGAGGGTTCAAAGGAAGATGCTGTGATGGAGAAAAATGTGGAGGAGTCGAAGGAAGATCTTGTCAAGGAGGAAGATGCAGAGGACTCGAAGGAATATCATGTGAAGGAGGAAGATGCCGAGGGTTCAAAGGAAGATACTGTGATGGAGAAAGATGCAGAGGATTCGAAGGAAGATCTTGTCAAGAAGGAAGATGCAGAGTACTCAAAGGAATATCCTGTGAAGGAGGACGATGCAGAGGGTTCAAAGGAAGATGCTGTGAAAGAGAAAGATGCAGAGGACTCAAAGGAATGTCCTGTCATGGAGGAAGATGGAGAGGAGTCAAAGGAAGTGCCTGTCAAGGAGGAAGATGCAGAGGAGTCAAAGGAAGATCCTGTTAAGGAGAAAGATGCAGAGGACTTAAATGATTCAAGACCAACGCTCATGTATGAGATGGATCCTGAAGAAGTGGAAGAATCATCAAATAATTTAGTGGGCACAGTTCAAGGTGTTGGTGATTCTGTGATGGAAGATCAAAATGGAAACGAGGAGGAACAGACAGGTGATGCACAGGAGGAACCAGCTACAAATACTTTAATGTCTCTAGATGAAGTAAATGCTGGCAATGATATGAGATCATCAGAGGAAATTCGACATGATATGGGAACTTTAGAAAATCAGGGATCTACTACTACATATGTCCAATCTGAGGATCTGATTATTGGCGATATGAAATCTTCAGATAATCAGGAACATGTTTCTACAGAACTGAAAATTCAGGAGGGTGAAGGATCTAATAAAGCAAAAGAAGGATTGCAGTTGATGGGAGGAAAGGACAGTAATTCAACTCCTACTGGCGATAATATAAATGCAAATTGTGCAGAAGCTAGAATGGAGGAAGATACCGACAAGAAGATGAAGGGAAAGGATATTTCTGTTGACGAAGTTGGTGAAGATAAAATAGAGGCTTTTGCTGAACAAGAGAATGGTGAAGAATTTGTGGAAGATGGTGTACCCGAGGACTGTGAAGAAGCTGAGACACTGGATGATGAGCGTGCTCAACTGGCTGCCCATGCAAAGGAAAGAATGAAGAGGAAAGAGCTGGAAGTATTTGTTGGTGGGTTAGACCGTGATACTGTGGAGGAGGATCTAAAAAGGGTGTTCCAGCATGTTGGAGAGGTAATTGATGTTAGAATGCACAGAGAGGTGTCAACGAACAAGAATAAGGGATACGCATTCGTGAAGTTTGCAACTAAGGAGCAAGCAATCCGTGCTTTGTCTGAAATGAGAAACCCAGTTGTATGATTTTTTCCAAGTCATATTTGTATGTATTTGGAATTGCACTATGATTCTAATTTTTCTTTTTGACATCAGATACGGGGAAAGCGATGTGGCACTGCTCCAAGTGAGGACAATGACACCTTATTCTTAGGAAATATTTGTAATACATGGACAAAGGAAGCTGTAAGTGATATAACCAATCCCTGCTGACTCATTTTCAGGATGACTCCGTTTAACCTTGACAATACAGGAATTTGAAAAGTCTGCAGGATTGTTAATATTCAATGTGCACAATTTGTTATCTCTAGTTAACTATGATCTGTGGCTATAACAGGTGAGGCAAAAGCTGAAAGATTATGGTGTAGAAGGTGTTCAAAGCATTAACCTGGTGGCCGATCCGAAACATGAAGGTTTGAGTCGTGGTTTTGCATTTCTGGAGTTCCCTTGTCACACGGATGCCCTGACAGCATACAAAATACTTCAAAGACCTGATGTTGTTTTTGGTCACTCTGAGAGGACTGCCAAAGTAGCTTTTGCTGAACCTTTACGTGATCCAGATCCAGATGTAATGGCTCAAGTGAAGTCAGTATTTATTGATGGACTCCCTCCTTATTGGGATGAAGATCGTGCCCGTGAGAAATTTAAATGTTTTGGGGATATTTCAAGAATTACGCTAGCCAGGAATATGTCTACGGCAAAGCGGAAGGATTTTGGATTTGTTGATTTCAGCACACATGAAGCTGCTGTTGCTTGTGTTGCGGGCATAAATAACACAGAGCTGGGTGATGGCAATTTGAAGGTATTCTTGACTTCTTATGTCATTTTATATTTTGCTGGCTGATGCCATAATCTAAAGCTACAGAATATACTAAATACTTCTGGTTTCTGCATGTTGCTGAACTTCTATACATATTAGGTTTTCTTACTAACATAACATTGCTTCTTTGAGTGGATGATGGTCCTTGTGGAAGGCTATAAGTTGATACGGGACTGTTGCTGTTCAGTTGTGTGTAACAGATAAACATGCAAAACCCTCTTTCTCACATAAGCAACGAATTTGGTGTTATTATGGTTTTGCTTGATTGTATTGGTGAATGCTCACAGTATTGTTCCATTACTTTTTCCCCTTTGTTTTGTTAGGCAAAAGTGCGAGCTAGGCTTTCAAATCCTCAACCAAAAACTCAGGCTGTAAAAGGTGGATTGTCCGGAGGATTCCGAATTAGCCGTGGTCCCATGGGTAACTCTAGAAAATCCATTGTTTCTCTATATAAGCTGTTACACGAAATTTTCCTTTTTGCATGACCTAACTGCAGTATGGGCGCTGCTTTTTCAGGAAGGGGCTTTCCCCGAGGAGGGCATACTTTTGGTAGAGCTAATTTTCCACGCGGTAGAGGTTTTTACCCGCGTGTACCTGGTCATGGCGGTAGAATGGGCTTTGTTGAACATCAATTTGGTAGCTCTTATCCTCCCATTCGCGGAAGGTCAAACTTTGGACGGGGTAATGAAAGTAACAAACTTTGTTTCTTCATTAAAAATGAAAATGACAAACTTCATATTCCCCCACCCCGCCCCCACCCACCAGCCACACACACCAAAGGAAAATTATGTTAGTGTGATGCGTGTTACCTACATAGAATAGGTCAAACTCTAATTCTTTTGATGTGGTTGAGTTTAAGATAGTTGTAGATCTTTTCGTGATAAAATAAAAATAAATGTTGATCTCAGTAACCTATCTGCTTAGCTCTTTCTATCCTTTTTCATGGCTACTTCCTATTTACGACTCATATCATTAGATATCCACAACAATGATCTCAGTAACCTATCTTGCTAATTTCGCAGGTGGGAGGTGGAATCTCAGTGGTGCTCAGCCAGTATCTGTTGAGGGTCCAATGTTTCTTGATAGAATGAGGCACGGAGATAGAGGCCATGCAGATGATGCCTTCTTTAGGAGACAACAATTTCCTGTTGAAGGACTTAACAGGCCATTCATGGGTAGGCACTTTGAGGACCGTTACTATCATGATACCACTGACCATGGGTTGAAGAGGCCCTTTCCTATGACAGTAAGCTGGAACTTTTCTGCTGCTCCTTTCCCTGTTGCTTTTCTAGATCGAAGAGCGTTAGATGACTCACTTTAGTAGATTTTAATTGACCCTTTTACTTTGTAGGACCCGGATCCGGATTACTCGGGGCCGAGCAGACGTCCTCGGTTTGATCATTCAGAGTCTGCAAATTCTCTTCACGGGGATCGTTATAGAGGTATGAAGTTTATCTGCAGTTTTGTGTTAGGCTGCTTGTTTGCTAGATCCAATATTATTTGCCTATTTATATTCTCTTCTATGTCAGATAATTTTCCTCCCGGTGGCGATCATTACGCACGTGATTATTACGGCTCTGATGTGAGTATGATGTTTCAATTCATCCTTCTTAGTGTTATGCAACTTTAGTTGTGATATTCCTTTCTACGTAACCTTGCAGCGTGGGAGAGGCCCGTATCCATCTTTCAATGGAGGTGATCGTCCATTTGGGCGTGGTTATGGACGTGGTTATTATTAGTCTTGATGACCATCTGGTAATTTGGATATGGGATGCTTTAATGTTCTTTATTCATACTTATCTTTACCTCATTATTGTCTCACTGTGTTTTCTGTTACAAAACTATTTCAGGTTTCTTCCGATGGTAGAATGCTCTTCTTGACAACTGAATGGGATTTTTCTGGTGCAGCACAAAAAAGGAAAGAGAATCAGTTTAACCTCTTTCCCTTTCATTTAATGTTTGTCTCTGCTCTTTGTTTTTCCCTGTAATGTCTTGCTTTCGGCTGTCCAAAGTTCCGTCTTTCTTAGTTTTTATTGTGCCGGTTTTAAGGGCATCCATGCGGACATGGTAATATGTCTGTTAGATGGAGCTTGGCTAGTAATGAGCTCCTTTTGCTCTAGATAGAAGCAGTATTAGGGGGTAGTGGATCTATTAAGATAAGGCAGCTTTCCTACTAGGGTTTATTTTACTGGAAGAGTTAACATGTGTTTAGACCTTCATTTAACCTTTGAAAGATTCATATTTGGGTGTCTTACTGTACTTAGTGGTCAATATTCACGTACATAGAGGCAAATTTGCTTTCAAATTAATGATATTGGGATATTACCTCGATGGCATTTGTGGAGATTTTGTATTTAGGTTCAAAATATCCAGCTCCATTGTTAAGGCAAAATACTCTTAAGGTAGACCCTTGTGTAACTCGTCATGGAGCAGTGAGTCATGGAGATATTTCAGTTTTGAAGAGAAGAAGATTAGCATTTGGTTTCGATATAGAACAATATTTGCGAATTGTTATGATGTATTGTCTTGGAAGGGATTTACCTCATCATCATGATGCATTATGAGTGACTCGTCTACTATCTTAAACTGTTTTGTGGGATTGCCCTCGACTCTGTGTATTCTCATGCTTGCTTTTTAACGGACATATGATGAGGTTATAGCCAATCTTACACTACTGATGAATCTGGTGTATCTAGATAGCAACCTAAGCTTTTATAATATGATCAGGTTTCTCCAAGTTGAATCAAGTATAAGATTTACTTTGTAGCATTTGGATTAGTATGCAATTGCTTTTCTTTTTTCTGATGGTGAAAAAGTGTGTATTACCATCAATATTAGGCCCTGATGGTTGGTCCTATAGAATTCTCTTTCACTCTTTAGTGAACTGGATGAATGTCCCTGTTTAAGCTTGATGATGGAAACTCCTAGCTCCCAAGATAAAGAATTTCTGAGCTATGCCTGGCTTTGTCATTTCAATGGTTGACAGCAACAATTTATGTGGACTTAGGACACTAGCTAGATATGCCCAGCTTGGAAGCATATTATTTTTCTGTACGACCTGTGAACCCGCTTAGCATTTTCCTTGTTAATCAATTGCGTGTTGGTTTAGTTAACAAATGATGAGAAATGGGGTGTGAGTTGGTGTTAACACTCAGAGATATGTGCTTTTGAGGTCCATCGGCCTCTTTTTAATTTATTTTTTAAGCTTTCTGGTTGGAAGTTATATATCTAGGTTAAGATGTCATCTGATTCAAAATGAAGAAAATTTCTGGTGACATGATGTGAGCCTTTGGAGTTATTGGTGCTGGTCTCTCTATTCCTCCAGTCCTCTTTTTTGTTTTTATAAATATGAAGGGTTTCCAGTTGGGAAACCATTCTGGTGATGCGGTAAGCATCATGGTGGGTTCTATAGTCCAGTAAAGCTAAGAATTACTTCATCTCTATAGTGGATAGAATTTTATGAGTTAATTTTATAGTAGTATATGTTCTCTGTATGCTGCTTGTTACCCCACTACATTATAGCTGGTCTTTCAGCTACTAACATAAGTATGACCAGCAACATTCTCACCTTTAGCTACATAGGAGTATATCTTTTACTTGGTTGGGGTCTCTTTCTCATTTGCATGATTAGTTTCAGATGATATTGATAGATATTGACTGTCATTTTGCCCCAGACCCCACTTTGTGGGAATATATTTGACTGTCATTTTGAGTGAGGTTTAGCGCTAGTGCTTTAGATGACATGAGTAGGCTGTGACGGTCTAGTTTTGTTCTTACCCCTTTGTTGTTTTTTAGATGTGATATTTCCTATTTCCGAACTAACACTCCCCTGTTCCTGAGGAAAGACTTGTGCGGTGGTGGTGATTTTTAATTTTACGCTATGTGGGATTGCCTTCACTGTTTCCATGAGATGACAGGTGATTTTGCAATTCATCCAAGTGGTCTGGTCTTGCATCTTCTATTTATACACTTTTTGGTTTTTGCATACGTAGGATATATTCATTAGATAAAGCAACAATTTAGGTTTTTTATTGGTTGTAAGTAATTCTTTTCTGCATTCTTGTAATTCTAACTGCATGTGGATTCAATTTTAGTTCAATGCTAATGTGAGTGAAGAAACTGTAGGCATCATACATAATTTTATGCATTAGCTATTGGTTATAATTGTATTTCCACCACCCACCTTCATTTTTGTCATTTACAGAGCTCGCCCACAATGGAAAGCCAGCAATGGCATAGTTCTGTGTCTCGCTTTGCAGAGGCAATCTCTCTCCTTTAATGCTATGCTATACTTCTGTTCTGGAATGCCAGCATCCCTCCCTCCCGGTGATAGTCAATTTATTGTGGTTCTTTGATTGAAGCATATGTCATTACTAAGCTTCGATCTGACATAGCTACTAGTAGGAGTGACAATTTGAGTCCAACCCCATTTAGCCTGCCCAATCTACCCATGGTTAGGCTGGTCATCGACATGTCCATTTGTTACTCAGCCATCTTGACCTAGTCTATTTTAGCTCATCTAAAGTTGGGTTGATTTTAGCCTAAAGATTTTTGAGTAACTTTGGGAAAATATCGTTATAATAGGGGGAATGCACAGACAGTCCCTTAAATTAGTCCATATTTTTCATCTAAGACACTTAAACATATTGGACACGTCAACTTTATCCTTCTCTAAACAAAGTGGCTAATGCAACCAATAAAAGAATGATGTGCCAATACATCGCTACTTTTATCTGTCTTCCCGTCTGTTCCCTACTCTCTTTTTTTATTTAAGACACATCAATGTTCATCCCATCTAGTTCTTCTGAACTTCACCCATTTTTGCGTTTTTATCTCCTAAAAACCATGAGTTATATGGGGCCATCAGATGTTGGCTAGGACAAAGAGGTAAAGAAAAGTGGAAAAGGATTTTGGCCGGGAAAATCTATTATGCAGGTGAACTCTTTTGTTCGATGTCTTTGTTAACAACTGCTTCAGTTATATCCTAATGAATGGTAGAGCTATTGCTTAAGAAGACAGATCTTGCGGGATAGATTGGGTTCCGACCAATTTATCATCTATTTTGCCACTTCAGTTTAGTTTTTTTCCAGATAGAGTTTAGGTGTTAATTGTCTTAGTTGAAATGTCCAGATGCAATATGGACTAGCTTAGGGGTCTGGCCATGTATTTTACCTTGATAATAATACTTTTTTGATTTAGAAGTTATATATGACCATAACAAAACTTTTTTTTTCTTTTCTATTTGACTAAATCATTCATAAGAAAATAGCACACATTAATTAAAGCTTAGTAAGAGTTGGACGGTCTTGGCTATAATTTATATTTGCGCCCATCTTGTTTCAGTCCATCTCAGTTTAAGTAATAACCCCTCATTTATTGACTTGGTCAGTCTTGACTTGTTCAAAATTAGCCCTGTTCAGCTGACACGCATCTAGCTACTGGTACATCATGTCTCATTACAATTTTGAATTTAAAAAATGACTATTCTAGATTTTCTATGTATCAAAGACAGATTTCTTATGTATAAAAGTAAATCTCCCATGTGTTAACAAAAAATGGTAGGGTCAAAAAATTAAAAACCAAGTTTGAAGAGCCAAAAGACCAGAATGGGATAATTGTCCATTGAGCAGAATGGGATAAACTGTCATTGAGACTCGGCTCAAAGCTCCTGTAACCACATAGTCCTTGCCCAAATGGTGTAAAAGGTAACAGTCATAATCCTGGAATGACGTAACCATCTCTTTTTAGCTTAATTTTTTGCAATTTCTTGTGATACGATTATAAATGTAATGGCGCCATATGTTAAAGGCAAACATTACGACTACTAATTCTAGCTCCTCGGTAGGGAGCTAATCCCATGTTTCTTCAGCTTTCAGGAAATATATGCAATCATTCTCTCATATCAATGTACTCTTGAAGTTCCTTTCTATCTGTCTCAGAAGTTGCGTCACAAGTTTCTATTCGGTTTCCACTTTCTTTTCTTCTTTCTTGCTGCTTCCCTGGTTTACAATAAGTGTCCAATTTACTTTTAGCATGCTCATTAAGAAAATACTAAAATCTATATAAAAATACCTATTATGACTAAATTATACCTAACTAAATATATAATGTGAGGAGTAAGAATTTATTTTAGGGATATGTACATATATGTTATTTTGTAAAAATAAATTGAATTTTTTCTTGATTACATAACTAGATATTTTTTTGAACCAAAATTAAAAAGTAAATTGGATACTTATCGTGAACCGATGGGAGTACCATAGTTTAGGTTCTTATGTTTCCATATCGAATAAGAACAAGCACTGATGTGTGTTAAGTTGGTGAATATATGATATATTTAAAGATTTACTATTGGACTCAAACTCGGAAAAAGGAGTTTTCACTTCCACGTGAAAAAGGAGTCAATTGTTAAGCCTTTTCATTTAAAAATAGTTTTATTACATATATGGTTTCTAGTGTACAAATAACAACACTTCCCACGTGAAATTAGCTAATCAAGGTCTATCATTGAACTATTTGACCATGTTAGATTTGAAATCAAAGAATAACCTTAGGATTGATTTGAATATACAACCAAAGAGAGATGCTCACTTACGAGAACCATCCAAAATTTACATCCATGTTTAACTGTTCTTCAGCTTTTTAACTCCCTATTGTTTCTCGTGAATAATTCACGACTTTTTTCTCCCTTTACTTTTTCTCCTTTATTTTTATGCACCCATAACTTAACTGCGTATGTTGTTGGAAAGCAGTAGCAGGTGCGCGATTGAGCTACTCAATTGTGAGAGACAATTGCTTGTTTTGAAATATTTTGAGATCCTTTCTCTCCAGATGCAGTACAAACGTGCTACTAGAGCCATTCTATACAACGTTGCCTCAGCTTCTCTCCCTTTTGCGTAGACCTCAGCCCACTTCAACTCATCATGCCAGTCCGGCGTCATCCTTTTTATACCTTGCCATTGTAAGAAGCGGCGAAGCCACATGGTCATAAGGGTGGTGTTATTCGTTGAAAAATGTAATGTGTACATAGGTAAAATATTACGTTTTAGAGGTATATAACACGTTGAACACCCTTTGTCGGAATATTTTTTCACTTCTTTTAAATTTGTACACTTTGGAGAAATTCCTAGCTTTGCCACTGATTTTAAGGTCTTATTCCAGATATGTGCAGACAAGTCACATTGAAAGGATAGATGTGCTATATTTTCAGTTTCAGTAATACATAGAGGACAGTTTTAATTTGTGGTAACACTCAAACCAATTGTATCAACCTAGATCTCTGGTATTGAACTTTCCATGTGCTACTAATCTCATTAAGAATATCTACGTATTTAGGACGACATTCTTAGGTTATGACACATTAATTTCCTCTATGACACCTTAAGGAAAACACCTCTAATCCTGACATACTTCTCAATAGAGAACATTGTCATTGTCTGAAACTCAGCTTCCCACATTGTCATAGGTCATTGCACTAGTGACCTATGAGGCTTGTTTTGGTGCAATATTTCAGATTTGCTGCTCTTTTGTATAGTAAGTGTAACCCTATTTTACCCACCAAGGTGTCTTTTTTGTTGGTACACAAATTCCACATAAGCTTGCATATGACAGCTCTATTCCAACTACAACAACAACAACATGACCAGTATAATCCCACACGTGGGGCAGCTCTATTCCAACTAGCCACATCCAAAATATTCATTTCCTGTATTAAAATTGTTGCATATAATTGAAATATATCTCACTTAGTACATGTGCATATGGAGACATTTCAAAATTTTTGTTTGACCCAGAATGTTTATAAACATTTATGAACTCAAAGCAATTATTAAAAATAAGGGGCCAATCATAGCATGTCGTAACACATCTGAAATTCAGTAACGGAAAAGATAATGGGAATGTATATAGGGACAACGGAAGATATTAGTGATCTTTATTCATGATAAAGGGTTAATCTGCCTCTCCATGAAGAGGTTCAGATCCTTACAATCATGTTCTCAGAGATCTACTATTATATTATACTTTTGGTATTGATTCTCACTTTGCGTTTTACTCTGTATTTCTTAGAGCCCCCATGGGGAGAGAGTGGAACCCCTTTTCTCATGATTTCTTCGGTATTTATAGGTCTTTAATTATGATAGTTGACTTTATTTGGAGATTGAATCCGTGTCATGAAACTATTGCGGGCGTACCCGCAAGACGTCGTCTCTGACAAAAGAATTGTAGGCGGCTATGGACAATAACCTGTGGTCGAGGATGGCCTCGTTGCTTATGGCGTCTACGCTCAATTAGGGACGGCCTCGACTCCCGTTATACGCATTTGGGCCGAGGGGAGTGATTAATTTATTTCGAGTATTATAAGGTCGAATTGTAGCTCATAGAGATAGTCCCTCCGCTTATCGTGGTCACGTCGAGATGGGCCGGGATGAACATATATGATAGTTCGGACGGCGTCTCTTTCGATTGAGGATACAACGACCTCGCAGGACGCCTCTTCATCGGTCACAGATTCGGATACGCTCTTACTTCACGCGGACTTCAGGACGCAGGGTCCGGTTGAGGCGTTGTCGTACCAGGGGTGTTTGAAGTGACGACTTAAATTCCGGCGCACACTCTCTGATTTCGATCGTAGAAGCGACGGTTTTGATGAGAATCGAACCGTTTCTGACGGTTGGGATTCGCATTAAATGGCGCCTGTCAGTTTCCCGAGGTTTTGATTCGATTTTTCTTATAAGAGAGCCTGGTATGTCAGACATTTTTCGTTCTTTGATCTACTGATTGTTTCTTTCTCTAGAAAATTCTCAAATAATCTTGCTTTTTCTGTGGCATAATCGTTGCCCGTTCTTAGCTATCTTCTCCGTTCTTCATCTAACTTTTTCGGTGACCCAGGCTGGCCTTCCTCCTCACGATGGTCTTCCGGTGGTGCTGCCAGCACACTCTCCGGTGATTGAGAGCTTGGAGGTGGATTTCACCGCAGATGGTGGTGTTGAGCCCGTCGATGAGGCCCCACTGATGGGGGAGGTAAGCATGGCCCAGCTGCGCGCGCAGGGGCTCATCCCTTCCCACGCCGACACTGTGGTTGCTCTGCCCGGAGACAGTGTACACACCGACCGCGGCGGGTATTGCGTGTTCTACTCCTACCCGTTCAGGCTGGGGTTCAGAATGCCCATTCCCAATTTGTTAGTCGACTTCTCTGGTATTACGGTGTTTGCCCAGGACAGCTTACCCCGTCCGTGTACAATCTCTTGGCTATGCTGCTAAAGTTTCGGAGCTGGCCGGCAGGTTGGTCACTCTACAGCATGTCCTTGCTCTCTTTGCTCCTTAGTAAACTCGGGGGAGCATGATTCGGGTGGTCCCGCGCGAGTGGCAGGGACTGGTGACGACTTTGGACGACGAGGTCGAGCCTCGCCAATATGAACAATTTTTCTACATCCGGACCAGTCATCTGGTGGCGTCCCCTTTGGGTTTTCCGGAGGCCTGGAATCACGGCCGTAAGTCTTTCCATATTTTTTGTTTCGAGGAGGATTAAACTTGTGCTTTATTTTTGTCTTTTGACTGGTTGTTTTGTCGTTTATGCAGCTGACAGGTCGCCCCCGCCTCTATTCACTGGTCTGCGCGGGTGGTTAGAAGTTATCCTTCCGCATACCTAGGGGATTCGCTCGTGGGCGTCCTTCCCGAGGAGGTACGACCACAGTTTGGTCGTAGGTAAGTCGTTTTGCTTTACTGGGGCGTATCCGTTTTTTGGCAGTCGTCGTGGCTCAATGCTAACCCATTTTCTATCTTTGTAGGGCGGGTAAGCCGCGACAGGGCTCCTCAGCCTGTATTCCGGCGTCCTGGGGAGATTGCCAGGTTTTTTACTCCGGCGGCGGCCGCTCGGACTCCCAGGGCCGTTTCCGTCGACTCTGTAGCTGTGCCCTTTCCTGCTCGCCCTCAGCTTGATGGCGGGAGTGTGTCGGGAGTTGTCCGCTCCCGAGAGGCGTCGCCTTCTCGAGACGAGGAGGCGAGGCCCTTAGTCAACGGCAGATCCTTCCTCCTCAGACCCCTCTAGAGGCACGACCAGTCGCTAGTGAGGCGGTAACCGCGACCCCTCCACCTCCCTTCGGGGCGAGGGAGATTGTTGAGGCGGCGCACACTCCAACGGGCGGGCCAAATGATCTAAGAGCACGGGACGAGCGGGAAGGGAGCGCTGCTCCTACTGCCCAGTTTCCACCCATAGATTTGAGGCGGGAGAGCCCTCTTGGGTGGTCGTGGATCTTGGAGATTCCAGCACCCCGTCGACGGGGGCGGCAGCGACGGGAGAGGTATCTCCGCCTGGTTTCGACTTGGATTTCGAGGACGTTCGTATGTTTCGTGATGGGATTACAAACGCGATTGTCCATCCAGACGGGAGGCCGCTGGTGATCGAAATTCCCGCGGATGAGAACTTGTTGCTGAAGGAGGCTTCCATGTTGCCGCTGTTGGGCCAGTTATGTTCTTCCGTGGAGAATCAATCGCTGAGAGAGGTGACGGATGTCAGTATAATGAATGAGGTAGCGTCGCTGGGTATGAAGGTATGCGTTCCGGACTGACTACTCTCTCCTAACCTTTGTATCTCCCAGAATTTCCGCCTCTGACCCTTCTATATATTTTTTGTTTCGCAGGCATTTTTGCTGCAGGTAGAGTGCCTGCATCGGACCAATGTTCGAACCGGGGTCCTTCTCCGCGTTCTCGAGAGGTGTCGCCGGTTACAGCTCCAATGCAGGGAGCTTGAGGAGCGCTTGAGGGATGATCCTCGTAACCAAGAGTTGGTCGGGGAGTTAGCGCGGGCGGAGTTGCAGGGGGACCAGGCGCTCGGTCGTATTGAGACCTTAGAGGGGTGGCTGCGCCAGGCGAACGATGAGCTGGAGGCTGCGAGGAGGGAATCTTTGGAGAGCGAGCGTCAGTGCTTGGCCAAGGTGACGACAGTTACCTCGTAGTGGAGCGGGAACGTTGCTGCTGTGGAGGGAGAACTGGCCGACTTGAGGCGCAGGCTGCTCGAGGCTTCTGCCAGGACGACCGAGCTTGAGGGGGTCATCCGAGCCAACGACTCCCAGCTGTCGGCGATAAGAGCTGCTGCCGCCTCCAGGGAGGACGGCCTCGAGGAGCGGATTAGGATGCTGGAGAGGAGTGCTCAGGAGGCCGCGGGGCAGATAGTGCTCCTTGAACAGGAAAATTGGCGCGTACAGGAACAGTCCGCGTGCTTGGGTAGTTCCCGTGAAGCTTGGGTTTATGCCGAAGCGCAACGAGACATATATAAACATCTGTTTGAGGCCGGCCTGATTATCGAAGGAGCCTTCGAGCAGGCGCGTCAGAAAGCGCGAGAGGCCCGTGAGGAGTGCGGTTTTGACACCGCGATGCCCGGCAAAGATGATATTCCTAGTGGGAGCGAAGCCGGAGACGAGAATGACGGGGGCGCAGCAGAGGCTGGCGGGAGCGGAGCGGGGGCCGACGGGGATGGAGCTGGTGATGGAGCGGCACAGGCCGATGATGATGGAATTGGGGCGGATGGCGTTGTTGGCAATCCCCAGTTAATTGGTGATTAGTTGGTTGTACTTTCATTTTCTTGTTGCCGTGTGTGCCTATTTTTTCTCTTCTTTCCCTTTTTCTTTTTATTTGATTGATCGTTGTGGTTAACTTCAGACAATTCTTGCTTCGAGGCGGACGGGCGTGGCCCACATTCGCCTATTTTAATTTAAAAATGGGGGAATTCCCTCCTTTATCTTTCGTTCGCTTACTGCTCGTTATGCTGTGCGTCTTTTCACTCATGTGGTCATTAGTTGTTTTGGATCTAGGGCTCATGGTCCGAGTTTTACTTTGACTGTCGTTGAATTTATATTGGCGAAGGCTTGTGGCCTGAGTCTCAGTTCAACCGTAGTTGAACTTTCGTTGATTCTTTCGAGTCGAGGGCTCATAGTCCGGGTTTTACTTCAACTGTCGTTGAATTTTTAGTTGGCGAAGGCTCATGGCCTAAGTCCCAGTTCAACAGTAGTTGAACTCTTGATGATTCTTTTGAGTCGAGGGCTCATAGCCCGAGTTTTACTTCAACTATCGTTGAATTTTTAGTTGGCAAAGGCTCATGGCCTGAGTCCAGTTCAACCGTAGTTGAACTCTTGATGATTATTTTGAGTCGAGGGCTCATAGCCCGAGTTTTACTTCAACCGTCGTTGAATTTTTAATTGGCGATGGCTCATGGCCTGAGTCTCAGTTCAACTGTAGTTGAACATCTTTGATTCCTTTGAGTCGAGGGCTCATAGCCCGAGTTTTTACTTCAACCGTCGTTGAATTTTTAGTTGGCGAAGGCTCATGGCCTGAGTCCCAGTTCAACCGTAGTTGAACATCTTTGATTCTTTTGAGTCGAGGGCTCATAGCCCGAGTTTTTACTTCAACTGTCGTTGAATTTTTAGTTGGCGAAGGCTCATGGACTGAGTCCAGTTCAACAGTAGTTGAACTCTTGATGATTCTTTTGAGTCGAGGGCTCATAGCCCGAGTTTTACTTCAACTATCGTTGAATTTTTAGTTGGCAAAGGCTCATGGCCTGAGTCCAGTTCAACCGTAGTTGAACTCTTGATGATTATTTTGAGTCGAGGGCTCATAGCCCGAGTTTTACTTCAACCGTCGTTGAATTTTTAGTTGGCGAATGCTCATGGCCTGAGTCCCAGTTCAACCGTAGTTGAACTCTTGATGATTCTTTTGAGTCGAGGGCCCATAGCCCGAGTTTTACTTCAACTGTCGTTGAATTTTTAGTTGGCGAAGGCTCATGGCCTGAGTCCCAGTTCAACCGTAGTTGAACTCTTGATGATTCTTTTGAGTTGAGGGCCCATAGCCCGAGTTTTACTTCAACTGTCGTTGAATTTTTAGTTGGCGAAGGCTCATGGCCTGAGTCCCAGTTCAACCGTAGTTGAACTCTTGTTGATTCTTTTGAGTCGAGGGCTCATAGACCGAGTATAGACGAGATGAATCAGGCTTGTTCTAATTGGGTTTCTAACCCTTTGTTCGTTGTTTTCCCTTTGTTTCTAGCTTTAGTAAAAGCTACGCGATCTTGCTATGAAATCCCCATAGACGACGCCAAATTGTTTGACCGAGAATGTTTATAAAAATTTATGATCTCAAAGCAATTATTAAAAATAAGGGGCCAATCATAGTAGGTCGTAACACATCTGAAATTCAGTAAAGGAAAAGATAATGGGAATGTATATAGGGACAACAGAAGATATTAGTGATCTTTATTCATGATAAAGGGTTAATCTGCCTCTCCATGAAGAGGTTCAGATCCTTACAATCATGTTCTGAGAGATCTACTGTTATTCTATACTTTTGGTATTGATTCTCACTCTGCGTTGTACTCTGTATTTCTTAGAGCCCCCATAGGGAGAGAGTGGAACCCCTTTTCTCATGATTGCTTTGGTATTTATAGATTTTTAATTATGATAGTTGACTTTCTTTGGAGATTGAATCCGTGTCATGAAACTATTGCGGGCGTACCCGCAAGGCGTCGTTTCTGACAAAAGAATTGTAAGCGGCTATGGACAATAACCTGTGGTCGAGGACGGCCTCGCTGCTTATGGTGTCTGCGCCCAATTGGGGACGGCCTCGACGCCCGTTATACGCATTTGGGCCGAGGGGAATGATTAATTTATTCCGAATATTATAAGGTCGAATTGTAGCTCATACAATTTTAACAATCACAACTGAGAATTCTAAAGTTGAATTTTTGCAACAGGCTCGCAGCTTTAAAGCTCGAAATTTTTTCACAAGGCTATTAATCAATCAAAAGGAATCAGAAAACAAAAAATACCTTGACGCTAATCATTTCTATTTATTAGTATAATAAAGATACATTACAGAAAGAAAAAGACAATTACTTTAGCTTATGAATGCAAACTTATGCATTCTTCATACACACATCTACTATCACTTTAGCTTTAACCGCTAAAGTTGAATTGCTTGATTTGGTGTAAGCACCTAGCACGAATAAGTATATTTACGATCCAGGGCTGTTTCAAACCCTTATTAGGTTTCTTTAGAAAGGAGAAAAAACAATCTGATCATCTTGAAGGAAATGACAAATACCGGTAGTTCCAGGTTTAGCCTTAAGCACTACAAAAGGTAATCCTTTTGGGTTCCATAGAGATGTATCTTTGTGGCATATTGATATTGCTTTGACCTTTGTTCCATCAGCACCAATCATAGATACCATAAATGTCTTTGTAATTCCTCCACCATGGCAAAAGTGTACTGCATATGCATAATTAAGTTTGTGGCATATCATGTTAACCCCATCAGCTAACTGTTGAACTTCTTCAATGGTGTATTTCTGCAACATTTGATTTTCCCCTTGTACCTCTGTTGTAAATACATGAATATTGTTCGTGCCGAGCATGGATAAGCTGAAATCTACCATAGACTCCAAAGAAGTTGGACATTTTCTCCTCTCTCCTTTCATTGCTGGCTCTTCACAAACTTTGATTGTTTCCTCTATTGTTTGAGCATCCTTTGAGCTACTATCTATTGAGAAATGGTTTAGAATTTCTGGGAGTTTTTTCGACGAGAAGGGAATCGATTCCACATATTGACGAGGCAAAAATGGTGCTTTGTTTTTATTTTTCAAAGAGGGAAAGTTGATGACTCTTCCTTTCTCCAAATCCTTTACTAAGAAGTAAGGTTTGTAAAGCAAATTATCTTGAAAATGACTGTTGGTATTGCTTCCTTCATTTACATGTTGGAGCTCATTCGCGTTTGGGCTTTGCTTTTTGATCTCACGTATCTCATCTTCTGTAGCATCATGAAAAATCCAGGCTCCATGCTGGTGTAAACCATAGTAAACTTTTTCTTTAGTGTGAACGTCATCCTCTGCAATATAATGACAGTCATTTTTCTCTTAGAAATGAGGTCTAGTCATTTTTGTCATATGAAGTCAAACAATACATATAATGGAAATTATAGAAATGTTGTGCTTTCACTCAACATTAAAAACAAGAAATAAATTAACGAGTGGTCACTAAACGTAACTCATTTGACAAAAATAAAAAATAAAAAAATACCCCTTTGAATTAAGACTAACCTGATTGAGGAAGCAAATCTTTGATGACTTTGGGAATTGGAGAATGAGGCAATTTTACTTTCCAATAAACCTCCGGAGATATAGCTGCACAACATACACATGCTACAAAAGCAAGCTACATTCAACAAGAAACAATTTTCTTTATATTAGTATCTAGCTTCCATGTAAATAATATGTAAAATATAATGAAGCTTTTCTATTTTCAAATACTTTGATTTGTCAAAGAGTATAAGCATATAAGTAAGTTGACTCAAACACAAGCTTTTTGAAAGCACTTTTAAAATGGAAGAACTAACCTAAATAGTTGTCCATCCAATCGCTTAAACTAAAATAGCTAGATAATATGTATATGTATCGTTTATGTATAATATATGTATAATCATATAATTTCTGTATACCGTCCAGAAAAATAAATAATAAAACTGGCCTGCTATTTGTATAAGACGAAAACTATACGAAAATGCTACTCACCCAAAAAATGGAGAGCGAGTAGGGTAGCTGCAACTTCATTGGAAAGTTTGAATAATGAGATATTGTAGAAATAGCTAAAGGACTGGAAGCACAGGCTTGGATGGAACACATAACATAATGTTCCTCTATTTATAGGCATAGAATAATACATGACGATGATTAAATATTATTTCTCCTCCTTTAATTAGAGCAATTAATGAAGCGCTGACATCAATTATTATCCTTTAAGTTGAACCTAGGGGTGTGCATTCGAATCGATTTATCGATAAATCGAATCGATTATTTGTTATCGGTTCATCGATAAATGAAATCGAAAAAATCGAAACCTTATTGAAACGATAACGATAAGCAGTTGTACAAATCGATAATCGATAAGTAATTATCGATAAGGGTCAAAATCGAATCGATAAATCAAATGCACGCCCTTAATTATTTCATCTACCACATTTAAGGAATGATCATATTTAAAGCTGAAGGGAATGAAGTTCAAATTAATAGAAAATAGAATTAGCAGTGATGATGTATTTTTATTTTTTTTAATACCGTTGGAGTGTTAATGGCATATATTTGATCCCTTACTTTAGTTTCGTTGCATATGTCTATTGACACAATTTTTATGTTATAAACAGTGCTTGTCTTATTTTAGCTTCTTTTTGTCCATAGTAGTTAGGCGTGTTTATAGCGATATATTTTCCGTGGAATCCCGCAAATTTTCTTATTGATGTGATCGATAACCGAATCGATAAGCCTCAAAAATTAATAAATCGAAATCGAAAAAATCGAAACCTTATTGAAACGATAACGATAAGCATATGTACAAATCGATAATCGATAAGTAATTATCGATAAGAGTCAAAATCGAATCGATAAATCGAATGCACACCCCTAGTTGAACCCTCTAAATATTGGACATACTATTAAATGTGGAAGGTCCATCCTCAATTAATACTATTAAATGCGAGCGGCTGTCGATAGTTGGCGCGAGTCGTGGCAAAGGGAGGCCCAAGAGGTATTGGGAGGAGCTGATTAGGCGGGACATGACTATTATGCGGATTTTCGAGGACATGACTCTTGATAGGAAAGTCTGGAGGTATAGTATCAAGGTTGTAGTTTAGGGGTTTCTATTATTTCGCGGGATAAGGATAGGTCGGGGGGGAGGGGGGGAGGGTTCCTGATAGGTTAATATCTCTGTGAGTACTCCTAGAATTACTAATGCCTTTTGTTCATGTTGTTGCTTTGTTTACTCTGCCCTTTTATATGTCAGTCTTTTTTGTGGTTTATTCTGGAGTCGCTAATGCTTTTTCTTTTGTTTTGTTTTTGTTTTTCTCCTTTTCTCGATCTTACGCCGATGGTCGATTGGAAACAACCTCTCTGCCCTATCGGGTAGGGGTAAGGCCTGCGTACATATTACCCTCCCCAGACCCCACCCCGTGAGACTATACTGGATAGCTGTTGTTGTACTTCTTCCATACATTTTTACTTGATATATATATTAAAAATAAATTTTTATTTTTACTTATCACTCAACGTGTACCAAGAGAGGATATTTTTTTTTCCTGTTATACCCATAATATTTATTATTCATTTCAAATTATTTTCTCAAATATAATAAAATATGCATAAATTAATATGAGTATCATAGTAAATTACACACTTTATTTATTATTTCTTAAAGGCGTGAAAAGTCAAAACGTGCCAAGTAAAAGTGAACGGAGGAAATATTAGATAGCTTTGACCCAAAAAAAAGTACTATTAGATATTGTTTCTTGTCTGTGATGATATTAGTTTGAATAAAAATGATACTTTTATATATTTAACTATAATTTAGTTTAAGATTTTTATTTAGGCTTAATAAAGATGTTATAAAACAAAGCAAATATTTATAACTTGTTTTAGATCCAAAGATTTAGAAGTTTTTTTTTTTTTTTAAACCCCGTTATCAGTTACATAAACTAAGTTGAATAAAGCAATTATTACTAGTCTTTGGTCAGGCAAAGCCAACTACAAATACTTGGCAAATTAGAAAATTTAGTCAAAGGTGGCTGCGCCTAAGTTGCAACTTGAAATTGCTAAAATTATTGCCATAAACTCTCTTCGAGTAGCAGCATGGTCCATGGACTATCTCTAGAATGACATTAATTATATCAATCAACTATGAAATTATTATGTATTTTCAACTTACGAATTTGGTAGTGGTCATTGGTCAGCGGTCATTTTCGTGATAGGTCCAATTGCAATCGGTATTCTCATCCTCAACTTACGAATTTCGTTGTGGTCAGGCGTTGCATGCGGAATTAATTCAATTTAAATTATCCTTTTGAGTGTGGTGGGGTTTAAAAGATTTGCAGATAACTTCTGTTTGTATTCTAAATTTACTCCAAACAAAATATTGCCCGTTTGGATAGCATTTGGTTGAAACTGAAAGAATGAATATTTTGAAGTTAGAAGTTATTTTTTTCTCTCATTTTGTGCTCGATATTTATATTGGGGCTCAACTAAATTTAGATTTGGTCAGGGAAGTTCTTTTTTGAGGTAAAGTATTCCCTAATAAAAGGGACA
>JASVEL010007575.1:0-26667 GCA_032618575.1 Nicotiana noctiflora
CATGATTTATGCCTCGTATAGGTGCAGGCTTCGCGGGAAGTGGTTCCGTTGGGGGCTTTATCGAGAGGGTATTCATATGTAATAAAATTCAGTAGAGTTGGTTGCGTACTGGGGCAAGTCAGGGCCGGATGGCTCTCAATAGCGGTCCTAGTGAATTCAAGAGGTAAAGTGTGGTGCCTGATAATTCTGAGTCTATAAGTACAGTTGAGGCTCAAGCTTTTGAAGCAACTTATGAAGAAAGGCACAAAACGATCTATGATGTTTTAACTTGTGGTGTAGTATTTGAGAGACATGAAATGGTCGTCGTTCTTGAGATAGCATGGCCTCATGATTTAAGGTCACTCGGGGTAAGTGCGGTTGGAATAAGTTAGGTATTGAAGGAAGATATTAACATTTCTAAGGCAATCAAGGATAACCTGGAAGGAAGTAGATTGATCAACCATAGTTGAGTTGGCGTATTGGTGTCAATGATCGATTCATGCAACGTGATCGAATTATGCATGTGATTTGTGGCGGTGCATTTGAGACTTGTCGACCGCAGTGATTGATGTAATTCTGAAGTATTCTTCTGTTAAGGGCCTGTTATGAGTAGGCAGATCTCGGGAAGGGTTATGGTGGCTTGGACCACTACTTAGAGATTGGCATATTCGATGGTTATGAGAATTCGCCGAATGTTGTTATAGTTCTCCTGCAGTGAGCTAAATGGAAAGTCTTATGTGATGAAATATTAGCCTATCGTCAGTTCTAGAGCTATGATGGAAATTGTGTCTATCGTATATCGGCACGTGATGTGCAGTGAGTAGTATGAAATTTGAAGTAAGGACCAAGGTCACAGTTTGGTCAATGAATGTGATATAAAGAGCTCGGATGAGCAGGAAAGGAGTTTCAGTGTTTTGAGTAAGATGGGTATTAACATCGGTATCATTTGAGATCGGTGTTCTGTGAGAAAGGCTTTGCATCCCGGTTAGGGACTCCTGATCGCTTTTCAGTGTTAGTGTAGCTGGTGGGTTGAATGTGCAGGCCCGTTTAATTGTTCGGAAGATGGTGGGAGCTTGACCTACAAGAAGATTGTATAGGTGTGACTTGTAGTCACTTAATTGGTTAGAAATTTAAACCAGTAAGAGGATTTTGGTGATATTATCCATTTGAGAATTTATGCCCGGAAGGAACTCTGCTTATTGGGTTATAGACCTGTGAAATACTATTGACTTAGCTTGGCACGACCAGGATAGACTTAAGGTCGGCGGATAGATTTAAATGTGGAAGTGAGCCTTGCGTCAGGCCGGTTATGTTTCTTCCAGCAATGTGCCCTTTATGGAGGGATAGTCGCGGTCTTATTTTCGCGGTTTGTTAATTCATGTAAATATATATTGCACCGTATGAGTGTGAGACGGCTTGGTAAGTTCCTTATGTGTTGGGGTTCCGCTCAGCGGTGATGTTATAGGAGCATGATGGCTCTTGAGACTCAGATCTTATATCGCACCTCGGTTGTGCTTGAGTTGTAGCCTATAGCGCTATATGTTTCATTGTGTCTGATATCATGCACCTTAGTGTGCTTATGATCGATATTCAGTATTTTGATGTGACGAGCTATTCAGCTTGACATATGACTCCTTGTGTGAGTTTTATATTGTCGGGATCGGGTGGCACGCCGCCATGGTTATATTATTGGGATCGGGTGGCATGCCGCCATGGTCATATTGTTGGGATCGGGTTGCACGCCGCAACAATGTGATGTTTATTTCAGTGTCTATAATTGCTTTTATGTGTTCTGTTTCCTATTTTCTGAGGAGGTCCATGTTTATGTGAGAGTTGAATAGTTCTCTCTAGTGTTCGCCTTCCTTTTGTACCACGTACGAATTAATAGCCTACTAGCACATTGTATCATCTTGTGGGACTTTTAATTATGTCTGATGTGGCTTATCGCCTGAGCAGTTCGTACTGGGTGAGATGAGATTATGTGATTTGGGGTCAGTGCAAATTGATTATATGAAGTATATTATAGAGGAAAGGATCATCCTCTGGTTTAGGACAAGGTAATGGATCTTGTCAGGAGTATAAACCCAATGAATTGTTGATTCAGTAGTTGGTTATGGATATTCGATACATCTCTTCCATCGTGTCAGTATTGTAAAAGTTGGAACGAGATCCTATGTAGATCATGAGGTGTGATGGGAGCATCTGATTCGTTGAATTTTTGGCTAATTTGATAAAAAGAAAAAATATATATATTATCGTGGTCCTGTGGATTTTGTGTTGCAAGGTAAGAATCCAGCGAGGTTATGCAGTCATGTTTGAGGACGGCGTTTGAGGAATATCGAGTGATCTCTTGATGAAAATAAGCCTGACATAGAATTTCGGATGTTGGAATTAGGCTCTAAAACTTAATTGTTTGAACAAGAGGGAATATCTTTAGATTATATCAGGCTAATGTGCTCAGCTGAGTCCTAGATTTATTGACCCTTTTGAGATTTTGGGGCATGTTGGGGAGGTTGCTTATGAGTTGGCCTTACCTCCCAGCCTAGCCGGAGTCCATCCCGTATTTCATGTCTCTATGCTTCGTAGATACCATGGTGACCCGTCACATGGGTTGAATTTCACTTCTGTTCAGCTAGACGAGGATCTGTCTTATGTTGAGGAGCCAATAGCCATTCTAGACGGGCAGGTTAGGAAGCTAAGATCAAAGAACATCGCTTCAGTAAAGGCTCAGTGGCGGGGCCAGCCGGTCGAGGAGGCGACTTGGGAGATCGAGCAGGATATGCGCAGCCAGTACCCTCATCTTTTCACTACTCCAGGTATGTTTTTCTATGCTCGTTCGAGGACGAACGAATCTTTTAAGTATGGGAAGATGTAACGACACGACCGGTCATTTTAGAAAATTACGCCCCAATCCCTAATTTAACTGTTTCCCTAAGTACTTTTCTGCTATTGTGGTTTGCCGGGAGAGTCGGCCCTGAAATTTGAAGTATTTTGGGACACTTAGTCCCTAAATGAGAACTTTAAAGATAGAAAATGGTCCGTAACCGGAAAAATGTTAAGACGATCTCGGAACGGAAATCCGATGGTTCCATTAGCTCCGTTGGGTGATTTCGGGGTTGGGAGCGCGTTCGGAATGTATTTTGGAGGTCCTTAGCTCAATTAGGCTTGAAATGCCGAAGGTTAAAATTTTGGCGAATACGAACGATAGGTGAGATTTTGATCCGGGGGTCAGAATGGAATTCCGACAATTTCTGTAGCTTCGTTATGTGATTTTGGATATGTTCGAAAATTTTCAGGTCATTCGGACGTCGTTTGGTCGGGTTTTAGATCGGATGTGCAATTCGGAAAGTTTTAAGAAATTTAGGCTTGAATTCGATGTGAATTATTGATTTTTGAGGTTATTTTGGCGATTTGATCGCGCGAGCAAGTTCGTATGATGTTTTTAAGTCAGTGTGCATATTTTGTTTGGAGCCCGAGGGCTCGGGTGAACTTTGGATAGGCCACGAGATCAATTTTTCATGTTAGAAGTTGTTGTCGGCACCTGGTCTGCAGAGTTCGCAAATGCGAACAATAGTTCGCAAATGCGAACTCCTCAATATTCTGCCTGTGTTCGCAAATGCGAACAATAGTTCGCAAATGCGAACTCCCCAACTATTGTGCCTGTGTTCGCAAATGCGAACAATAGTTCGCAAATGCGAACTCGACACTATTCTGCCTGTGTTCGCAAATGCGAACAATAGTTCGCAAATGCGAACTTCCCAATATTTAGCTTGTGTTCGCAATTGCGAACAATAGTTCGCAAATGCGAACTTCCCAGTTTTGCATTGGCTTCGCAAATGCGAACAAAAGTTCGCAAATGCGAACTTTCCAGCCTTAGCTTATTTTTCAAACTCCAGAAATTGGTCGGGGTTCGCAATTGCGAACCCATGTTCTCAAATGCGAACACAGAGACCTGTAAATCACGATTTCCAACTTCAATCTTCACATTTCACAACCCAAAAACACCCATTTGCGATTCTTCACGGATTCCTTCTTCTTCAAAACAATTGTAAGTCACTTTTTACTTAATTCTTTCAATTCTTAACATCATTATACATGTTTTTCAATAGAAATCAAAGGTTTTCATGGTAGAATTTCTTGTTTTTGGTAGAATATAGGGTTTTCCATAAATTGGGAAATTGGACCTCGAATTGAGGTCCGATTTTGAAACAAATCATATACTTGAACTCGTGGGGGATGGGTAACCGGATTTTGGTCCGAACCCCGAGTTCCGATTATGTGGGCCCGGGGTCGAAATTCACTATTCCGGGCAGAATGTTGTAAAAGTTGTAATTGGCCTTAGGAATTTGTTTGTTGAGTAGTATTGATGATATTAATTCAATTGTGTATAGATACGATTGGATTGGAGCCAAATTTGAAAGGAAAAGGCATTGCCACGGATTGAATTGTTCGTAAACATTGAGGTAAGTGGCTTGTCTAACCTCGTGTGGGGGAATTTTCACCCCTAGGATATTATGTGATAGTTTAAATGCCTTGTATGCGAGGTGACGGGCGTGTACATGCGCTGGTTGTTGAACACGCACTTTAATTAAAATGTTCGATGAGCGATATTCCTGTCTTTGGCTGTTAATTTGATATTTTTACCCGGTAGTGGTTAGGGAAGCATGATTAGGTAGTACTTAACTGTTTAGTTGCCTAATTTCCTTATTTGAACTCCTTGATAATTATTGGCACTATTTTTCGGTGAAGTTATAGTTAAGCATAATTGATCTCTCTGTGGATTCCTTTATTTGCTGTGCTTGTGGACTGCGGGTTCGATTCCCGGAGACCCAAGGCTGTGGGTTCGATTCTCAGAGACCCGGTGTGATATTGGTAGGGACTATAGGTTCGATTCCCGAGATCCTGAGTTATTGGTAGGGACTACGGGTTTGATTCCCGAGATCCCGAGTTATTGGTAGGGACTACGGGTTCGATTCCCGAGATCCTGAGTTATTGGTAGGGACTACGGGTTCGATTCCCGGAGATCCTGAGTTATTGATTATTTATTACGGGTTCGATTCCCGAGATCCTGAGTTATTGGTAGGGACTACGGGTTCGATTCCCGAGATCCCGAGTTATTGGTAGGGACTACGGGTTCGATTCCCGAGATCCTGAGTTATTGGTAGGGACTACGGGTTCGATTCCCGGAGATCCTGAGATTTATTGAGATGTGGACTACGGGTTTGATTCCCGAGATCCCGAGTTATTGGTAGGGACTACGGGTTTGATTCCCGAGATCCCGAGTTATTGGTAGGGACTGCGGGTTCGATTCCCGGAGATCCTGAGTTATTGGTAGGGACTACGGGTTCGATTCCCGAGATCCTGAGTTATTGGTAGGGACTGCGGGTTCGATTCCCGGAGATCCCGAGTTATTGATTATTTATTGAGATATGGGCTGCGGGTTTGATTCCCGGAGGCCCAGGGGTACTGAAAATGGGACTGTGGGTTCAATTCCCACAGGTCCCGGACTTGTTTTATTGAGTTGGTTATTTGTTGTTAGCTTAAATTGTAGACGGTTGCAGTAATCATTTTATTATTGTTATTGCGGAAATTATTATCATTTAAACTATTTATTATTGTTATTATCACTATATTATTGTTTCTCAGTAGGGCCCTGACCTTCCTCGTCACTACTCCATCGAGGTTAGGCTTGGCACTTACTGAGTACCGCCGTGGTGTACTCATGCTACTCTTCTGCACACTTTTGTTGTG
This sequence comes from Nicotiana noctiflora, assembly GCA_032618575.1. Lineage (NCBI taxonomy): Eukaryota > Viridiplantae > Streptophyta > Magnoliopsida > Solanales > Solanaceae > Nicotiana > Nicotiana noctiflora. The sequence goes on from JASVEL010007575.1 coordinate 5,731, forward strand.
CAGATCCAGGTACATCAGGACATGCTCATACTAAGTGATATCAGCAACACATTTGGAGACCTCGAGGTACGATCTGCTACGTCTGCGGATCCGGAGGCTCTCCTTCTATTCTGATAGTTTTGGTAGATGTTTCTCCTTCCTTTCGTTGTTTAGATACTCTTTACACATAGAGCCACGGTTGTATTTCTCTTTTAGTCTGTGTTATCCGTGGGATTCCGGGTCTTGGTGGTGTTATATACAGTGTGTTCTTGACGGGTGTATGTGCCAAGCGGCACGGATTACACTTTATTTATATTATTCTGCTGTTATCTTATCTTTAACGTTCATAACTTGTATATTCCGCAACGTGTTAGGCTTACCTAGTCGTGGGGACTGGGTGCCATCACGACATGTTCACGATTGGTGAACTAGGGTCGTGACAGTCACCTGGTGACATCGGTTGGTAAATCTTTCAATGAAGTGGTCAAAATGGGCGGTATGATAGAGAGGGACTTAAGTCCAATAAGATCTTGAGCTATTCCGCGTTAAAAGCAACAACTCAAACTATTCAGAACGGCACATGAGTTGCACTCGGGAAGAAGAGAAGAGAAGAAGTTCCAACGGTAGAGGAATGTACTTGGTCCAGATCGAAAGGTCCTTCACCTCATTACCAAGCCAGACCCTACCACCCAAATCACCCTCAACGAAACATATATCCACCACCAAGGGCTTACAATAACCCTCAAGGATCAGGTTTCCGCTGGAATCATGCTTTCAGAAATGAAAGGGCACAGAGAACATTCACTGACTTGGGAGAAACTTATACTGCTCTGTTCCGCAAATTGAAGCAGATAGGTTTGTTGAGTCCTATTGAGCCAAGATTGCCAAATCCCCTACCCCAAAATATGGATCGCTCAGTAAGCTGTGAGTATTGTTCAGGGGCTCTCGGACATGATACCGAGAAGTGTTGGAAGTTGAAACATGCAGTGCAAAATCTTATTGACACCAATAAGATCGAGGTTCAGACACCAGAGGCACCCAACATCAATCAGAATTCTTTGCCATCTCACCCTTAGACTCATGTGATCAAATTGATACACAATGGAAGGGAAAATTAAGAAGCCCGATCTATATTCCAAGGCAAAACCAATCAGCAGAAGTTGGTGTATAAGAAGTCGTGCTTGGTAATCAGGAGGAGTTTCGGTGGTTTGTTTTTGTTGTCATTTCTTTTGTCCGGGTTGTTTTCAGGGTTGTGATCCGGATTTTGTCTTGTAGTGAAACCCTCTTATCTTTCCATTTTGGTCATTGCAGTTTGCTTAGTCTTGTCAAGTTTCATTTCAGGTTTGTATTTTGGTTTGCTTGTTTGTATTTGAACCATTTCGTCGTTTAGTTTAATGAAATTTTCGATCTTTTATTACCCCAGTCATCTTTTTGTTTAGTTCTTCTATCATTAGATTTGTCATTTGTTCGAACGCCGATTCTAATGACATGGCATCGCGCATAATTTTTGTCTAATATTAAGGGTTAATCATGAAGCAATTGGAAGATAATCAGGGCTTTTTAAAAGAAATAAAAACGATTTGAGATTATTTAGAGCCTGAGTCATGTGAGACTGGGGCAGGTAAAACACGAAGAAACCCTTAAGGGAAAATTGGACATGCTAAGATGGGGTTCGCTCGTGATACTGAAATGAAAGTGTCGTCCAGCAATGCTTTAAAATGACAGATGAAAAGGCGAATGGGCGATATGGTTATCAATCATGGCACAACCAGAAGATGTCGTGAATATGTTGTTTGTACTTGGCATGTTTTGAAGATTGGAATGGTGAAGGCATTTTGTTCTGCTATCTAAACACTTTATCCATCGTCAACCCTTTGAGCCTTATTTTAAAATCTTTCATACCCCTCCTTTGGAATTAGTTGCAAAGACTAGAAACACAAGTTTGAAAGACAAGAGAAGAAAGGGATAAAGAAAAAGAAAAGAAAAAGAAAAAACAACAAAAAAGAGATAAAGAAAAGAAAAGAAAATAAAAAATGAATGAAAAAGAGAAACTTGAAAAAAGGGAGTTGGGAACTACGTTTGACCTGATTCCTCAAAGAGAATACGTAGGCGCTTCACAGCTCGGTCATAATGTAAATAAAGAAATAAAATCCCCAAGTAAGAAACCGGGGAAAAGAAAAATTGTGTTGATTATAAATAAATTTAGGTCCGAAGGTTGTAAATTTTGAACCCAAAATTGATTTTGTTTTGAGCCTTCAATACCCTTTCTTTCTAGCCCTATCCATATCCCACATTACGGTCCAAAGAAAGACCTTCCGATCAGTCTTTAAAAGAGGTCAAGTCAAGCAAATACGAGTGTCTAATAAGAATATAACACTCTGATTCCCAGCAGAAAGGAAACACGAGAGAGTCTTAGCAGTGACACCCCAATCCCCAGCTAAAAGTAATACAAATGAGAGAGTCTTACCGGTGAAAACCTTCACTGGCACCATAAGGCGATGAAAGCTGAGAGAAAACCAAAATGAGAGAGGCTTGAAAGTTAAAACCCTTAGGGCACTACAAGTCGAATAAAGGTGATAATCAGATGGAAATCACAAGACAGAAATTGTTAAAGGCGATTAACGACGAAGGATATGCCATATGTGCATGTCATGACCAGTAGAGTTGGTATTCGCGTTTGATAAGTTTTTATAGTTATTTCTTGTTAGAGAGTCATTTTTTCCTTTGTCTTCTATTTTGTTGCTTTTTATCTTTCTCATTTTATCAAAAATTCCCCATCAAAGTCTGTCTGGTCAGAACAAGTGAGAAATGACTTCAAAACTTGCCACCAACTTTCCAATTATTATGCAAGGCAAGGAAATGCCATTGATGGCGGAGAAGTGTAGTGGGAAGAAGATTATTAAACTAGGGCAGAAAATTTTCTTTTCACTTTGAAAATTTTTTGGAAGTCAAGTCCAACTTGGGGAAGAAGGAAGATAAGACAAGCCTTAAGGGAAGTGGTCTTCGAACCAGTGTCATCTCCAACAGCCTTCAAAAGAGTGAAACTCCAATTTTGAGAAAATGAAAATCCACCAGCAGTGTTATCTTCAGCATGTTCCGAGGTGGTCGGACAACACAGAGTGGTAAAGGAAGAAAGGAAGTTTCATCTTCAACAACATAACCCTAAGCAAGTTGAGAAACACAGAACGGGGTAGGGATAAATGGAAAAACCCATCCCCAGCAGGAATATCATCTTCACCAAATAAAATCATTCCCCAACAGGTTTTGGAAACCCCGAGCGAGGGAAAGGGGAAAAAGGAAAAACCACCCCACAGGAGTGGCACAACCACTCATAATGTTTTGAACTAACAAATTTTCTTTGATTTGAAACAGGGAAAGAAAGTGCTATTGATAGCTATAACGACCCAGCCCGTCGTTACGGGAATTACCACCCCGTTACCTTGCATTTACATATCTTATGCTTTTACATCAGTATTTGAATATATCGGGTGAGTTAGGAGTGATTCGGGTTGAAAATGAAGCAAATGGTATGATTTAAGGAAGCTTGAATAGGGGAAGTCAACCTAGAGTTGACTATTGAGTTAGAGTACTCGGAACCGGATTTTGATGATTCGACTAGTTTCGGGGGATCATTTATGACTTAGGAGAACAATCGGAATTGAATTCGGAGGTCCGGTGTAGTCTTAGGCTTGAATTGGCGAAGGTTGAATTTTGGCGAAAACCGGATGGTAGGTGAGATTTTGATCCGGGGGTCGAAATGGAATTCCGACAATTTCTGTAGCTTCGTTATGTGATTTTGGATATGTCTGCAAATTTTTAGGTCATTCGGACATCGTTTGATCGGGTTTTGGATTGAATGTTAGTTTTGAAAGTTTTGAAGAAACTTAGGCTTGAATTCGTGTGTAAATGGTGATTTTGATGTTTAGGATAGTGTTTTTGTGATTGGAACAAGTCCGTATCATGTTTTGGAGTATGTTGGTGGCTTTTGTTGGGGTCCCGGGGGCCTCGGGATGATTTCGGACCATCAACCGGGCATATGGGACTTGGCAAAATCTGCAGAAAACTGCAGGTTTCTGCCCAGTCATTTAGACCTTCGCGTTCGCGTGACATGGGTCGCGTTCGTGAAGGCCAGACGGATCAAGCATCGCGTTCGCGAGAAAGGGCATTGCGTTCGCGCAGGCCGGAGGTTTTGAGCATCGCGATCGCGTTCCAGTGGTCGCATTCGCGTAGGTGTGTGAGGGTGAGGCTTCGCGTTCGCGAGACTGGGAGTCGCGGACGCGTAGAAGGAATTTGGGCGGCTGGGAGTTTGAGCATTGCGAACGCGTGGTTGGCGTCGCGTTCGCGAAGGGTAACTGGAAGCCGAGCATCACGAACGCGTGAGGGCTCACGCGAACGCGTAGAGCAAATTGCTCTGGCAGTGAATTAAATCACAGAACAGAGGGGTCGCGGGTTCATTCACCCAAAACACAATTTTGAGCCCTAGAGAGAAGAAAACTCGAGAAAATCACTGAGAAATCATCGGGTATTCATCGGAGGTAAGATTCTTGACTCAAAACATAATTTTATGGTAGGATTAACATCAATCTTCATGAATTTGGGTAGAATTTTGAAGAAATGTGGCCTAGATATGAAAATGAGATTTTGAGTTTTGGAAGGCCATTTGAACTCCGATGTCAATAAATTTTATATGTACGGACTCGTGGCGAGATGAGGATCGCGTTGGTGCTAATTTCGGAATTTTCCGAGCAGTGGGCCCCGGTTCGGGTTTTACCAACTTAGTGTATTTATGCGAATTTCATGTAAATTGAAATGGGTTATGATTCTTTGACCCGTATTTGATATAATCATTGTGGTTTGACTAGATTCTATGCACGAGGGAGCTAAATTCAAAGGAAAAGGCATCGCGGACGAGTCTACGACCGGCTAGAGGTGAGTAGTTTGTGTATATGGTAGCCTGAGGGCTCGAAACCCTGGCTTAGCACATTGTGACGCTAGTAGGGCGTGGCTCGCACACCGTGGCAGGTGCGGGATTGATTATGACTAGGGATTGAGACTTGGTCCATCCCGGATGTAAATAATATGCTATTAGTGTTGGAAATACACTGTATTTGATATATTTGTGGGCGATAAGCCTTGTTTGGGGCCTTGTGCCGACCTGTAGCGTCCTTAGAGGACAATATTTATGTGATAGCTATATTTGCTTAATCACTGATCTCAGTCCTGAAAAATTAAAATCACATTATTGATATGCTAAGTCACCGGCTTTTGCAAATTTAATAAAGTTAAAGTATTTTTCATAAATTATGAACTGGAAACTAGAATTAAGAAAAATGAACTGTTTTGTGACTTATTTGCCTATTATGGACTGAGAATGGATCGGGCTGCATGCCGCAAGTAGTTGATATGAGGATCGGGCTGCACGCCGCAGCAGTATTGCGCTTGGGCTGTAGGAGCCCCTCCGGAGTCTGTACACACCCCGAGTGAGCGCCGTCGACGTTAAATGGATCGGGCTACACGCCGTAGCGGTTATGTGCATTGCATTGCATCTTTATTTGTTGAATTACTTTGTGGTAGCTGTATTGTATTGTTGATGCTAGTTCGTAGGAGATTCGAACTGTAGTTTAGCTTCATTTTGTGGTATTCTGTGGATTTCTTATTTTCAGCTACTTGTATATATTTATTACTCACTAAGTACTTAGTACTCACCCCTACTCCCTGCACCTTTTGTGTGCAGACTCAGGTACTCAGGAGCAGTAGACAGGCAATTCCAGCGTTTGCGGTGTCATATCGAGTTGCTGAGGTAGCTGCCTACGTTCGCAGAACCTAGCTTCTCCTCTCCTTTCCAGTTGTTATTTGTATTTTGCATTCAGACTTGAGTATTTCTATACAGTACTCTCTATTCCTGTTGGGTTTTGTTAGAGGCTCTAGACTTGTGACTCCGGATCTTTGGGAGTGTCAGTATTTTGTTCATTATTATTATTATTGGAGTTCTTTGACTCATATATTCTTCTTGGAATGTCCATTTGGGACTGATAGTCGTTGTGATAAGTAATAGTTGGTCTGGCTGGCCTAGCTTAATTGTTGGGCGCCATCACGACCAGATTTGGGTCGTGACAATAGCGTAAAGTCATGCCACAAGGAAGAACACCAAAACTGGGGCAGAAAATTTTCTGCCGTTGTTGAAAATTTTCTCGGAAAAATGAGGAAGGCAATTCAAGATGATGTATCAGGTTTGTCCACCTTCAAATAGGACGTTTCAGGTTTGTCCACCTTCAAACAGGACGTCTCAGGTTTGTTCACCCTCAAGGGAGTATTCGCTCTCGAATAGAATACGATGGGAGTATTCGCCCTCGAATAGGATACGATGGGAGTATTCGCCCTCGAATAGAATACGATGGGAGTATCCGCCCTCGAATAAGATACGATGGGAGTATTCGCCCTCGAATAGAATACGATGGGAGTATTTGCCCTCGAATAGAATACGATGGGAGTATTCGCCCTCGAATATAATACGATGAGAGTATCCGCCCTCGAATAGGATACGATGGGAATATCCGCCCTCGAATAGGATACGATAGGAGTATTCACCCTCGAATAGGATGCTATGGGAGTATTCGCCCTCGAATAGAATACGATGGGAGTATCCGCCCTCGAATAGGATACGATGGGAATATCCGCCCTCGAATAGGATACGATGGGAGTATCCGCACTCGAATAGGATACGATTGGAGTATTCGCCCTCGAATAGAATACGATGGGAGTATCCGCCCTCGAATAGGATACGATGGGAGTATTGTCACGACCCTAGTTCACCAATCGTGAACATGTCGTGATGGAACCCAGTCCCCACGACTAGGTAAGCCTAAAACGTTGCGGAATATACAAGTTATGAACGTTATATATAAGATAACAGCGGAATAATATAAATAAAGTGTAATCCGTGCTGCTTGGCACATACACCCGTCAAGAACACACTGTATATCACACCACCAAGACCCGAAATCCCACGAATAACACAGACTAAAGGAGAAATGCAATTGTGGCTCTATGTGTAAAGAGTATCTAAACAACGAAAGGAAGGAGAAACATCTACCAAAACTATCAGAATAGAAGGAGAGCCTCCGGATCCGCGGACGTAGCAGATCGTACCTCGAGGTCTCCAAATGTGCTGCTGATATCACTTAGTATGAGCCTGTCTTGATGTACCTGGATCTGCACAACAAAAGTGTGCAGAAGAGTAGCATGAGTACACCACGGCGGTACTCAGTAAGTGCCAAGCCTAACCTCAATGGAGTAGTGACGAGGAAGGTTAGGGCCCTACTGAGAAACAATAATATAGTGATAATAACAATAATAAAGAGTTTAAATGATAATAATTTCCGCAATAACAATAATAAAATGATTACTGCAACCGTCTACAATTTAAGCTAACAACAAAAAAACCAACTCAATAAAACAAATCCAGGACCTGTGGGAATTAAACCCACAGTCCCATTCTCAGTACCTCTGGGTCTCCGGGAATCGAACCCGTAACCCATGTCTCAATAACTCAGGATCTTCGGGAATCGAACCCGCAGTCCCTACCAATAACTCAGGATCTCGGGAATCAAACCCGTAGTCCCTACCAATAACTCAGGATCTCGGGAATCGAACCCGTAGTCCCTACCAAATAACTCGGGATCTCGGGAATCAAACCTGCAGTCCCTACAAATAACTCAAGGTATCTCGGGAATCGAACCCGTAGTCCCTACAATAACTCAGGATCTTGGGAATCGAACCCGTAGTCCCTACCAATAACTCACGATCTCGGGAATCAAACCCGTAGTCCCTACAATAACTCAGGATCTCGGGAATCGAACCCGTAATCCACATCTCAATAAATCTCAGGACCTCCGGGAATCGAACCTGCAGTCCACATCATTATCACTCCGGGTCTCTGGGAATCGAACCTAAATCTCAGGATCTCCGGGAATCGAACCCGCAGTCCACATCTCAACAAGTAAAGAAATACACAAATAGAGATATAATATGCTTAACTATAACTTCACCGATAAACAGCGCCGGCGATTACCAAGAAAACTCAAGTAAGACAATTAGGCAACTAGACAGTTAAATACTGCCTAATCATGCTTTTCTAACTGCTACCGGGTACGAATATCGAATTTAACAACTAAAAATAGGAATATCACTCATCGAACATTTTAAGTAAAGTATGTGTTCAACAACCAGCGCATGTACACGCCCGTCACCTCGCGTACAAGGCATTTAAAGTATCACATAATATCCTCGGGGTGAAAGTCCCCCACACGAGGTTAGACAAGTCACTTACCTCAATTCCGGTACAAAACCGCTAAGAAATAACCCTCTTGCCGCGAATGTCGGCCTCCACAAGTGTAGTATCTGATAAAAATCAATAGAATCACATCAAAATAGGCCAATTGGGCATTACCCAATCAAAATAACTCAAAATACACCAAAACCCACAAGTTGCCAAAACCCGACTTTCGGTACGCTTATCAAAAAATCACGAAAATTATATTTTCGGGTTCCTTATCTCAATACGAGTCCGTGCATATAAAATTTATCGAAATCGGACTCCGTTTCCCCATTCAAATCAAAGATTTTCTAACATTTAGGCCTAGGACTCAAACCCACCTTTGATCTTCCATTTTCAGTGAAATAATCACGGATTTCATGATAAACCAACGAATTAAGGTCAAGAAACCTACCCCCGATGATTTCCCGATGATATCCCAGCGTTTCCCCTTCAAAATCCTCTCTTGGAGCTCAACAATGGCGGTTTTGGTGTGTTAAGCCGCGACTGAAATGTTCTGGACTTAAAGTCACTGCCAGGCCATTTTACTCTACACGATCGCAGCACTGGGCTTGCGATCGCGATGCACAAAATATGGGCGGCCTAATTTTCCTCTACGCGATCGCGTGATCCTGGACGCGATCGCAGTGCACAACTCAACGACCCTACACGATCGCATGGCCATCTCCGCGATCGCGGAGAGCAAACTCGTCCGGCTCCCCAAACTACCCTACGCGATCGCATAAAACCTCACGCGATCGCACTGCTTCAACCTCCAGACTTACGCGATCGCACACCCCACCTTGCGATCGTAGAGCTCCGGGCTTTTCCCTTACGCGATCGCATCATTGGCATCGCGATCGCGATGCATTACCACCACACCTTACGCGATCGCGTGGCCATCTCCGCGATCGAGGAGAGCAAAATTGCTCTGCAATTATTGCGGCAGAAACAATAGTGCCTTTTGGCACAAATTGGTCCGTTTGGACCCCGAATTCATCCCGAGGCTCCCGGGACCCCAACAAAAACCACCAACATACTCCAAAACACGATACGAACTCATTCAAATCATAAAAACACGTCTAACAACATCAAAACCCATAATTCACATCGAATTCAAGCCTAAATTTCTTAAAACTTTCCGAATTGCACATTCGATCTAAAACCCGACCAAACGACATCCGAATGACCTGAAAATTTGCGGACATATCCAAAATCACATAATGAAGCTACAGAAATTGTCGGAATTCCATTCCGACCCACGGATCAAAATCTCACCTATCGTTCGGATTCGCCAAAATTTCAAACTTCGGCATTTCAAGCCTAATTGAGCTACGGACCTCCAAAATACATTCTGAACGCGCTCCCAACCCCGAAATCACCCAACGGAGCTAATGGAACCATTGGATTTCCGTTCCGAGATCGTCTTAAGACTGTTCCGGTTACGGACCATTTTCTATCTTTAAAGCTCTCATTTAGGGACTAAGTGTCCCAAAATACTCCAAATTTCAGAACCGACTCTCCCGGCAAACCACAATAGCAGAAATGAACTTAGGGGAATAGTTAAATTGGGGATTGGGGCGAAATTTTCTAAAACGACCGGTCGGGTCGTTACATCTTCCCACACTTAAAAGATTCGTTCGTCCTCGAACGAGCATAGAAAACATACCCGGAGTAGTGAAAAGATGAGGGTACTGGCTGCGCATATCCTGCTCGGTCTCCCAAGTCGCCTCCTCGACCGGCTGACCCCGCCACTGAACCTTTACCGAAACGATGTTCTTTGACCTTAGCTTTCTGACTTGCCTGTCTAGAATGGCTACTTGCTCCTCAACATAAGACATATCCTTGTCTAGCTGAACAGAAGTGAAATCCAACACATGCGACGGGTCACCATGGTACCTCCGGAGCATAGAGACATGAAATATGGGATGGACTCCGGCTAGGCTGGGAGGTAAGGCCAACTCATAAGCAACCTCCCCAATACGCCTCAAAATCTCAAAAGGGCCAATAAATCCAGGACTCAGCTTCCCTTTCTTCCCAAACCTCATAACGCCCTTCGTGGGCGAGACTCGAAGTAGAACCCGCTCGCCAACCATAAAAGCCACATCGCGAACCTTCTTGTCCGCATAACTCTTCTGTCTAGACTGGGCTGCACGAAGTCTGTCCTGAATCACCTTGACCTTGTCCATAGCCTCCCGAACCATATCAGTACCTAGCAACCTGGCCTCGCCCGGCTCAAACCAACCCATGGGAGACCTGCACCTCCTACCATATAGGGCCTCATACGGTGCCATCTGAATACTAGACTGGTAGCTATTGTTATAAGCAAACTCCGCTAGTGGCAAGAAGTGATCCCATGAACCTCCAAACTCAATCACGCACGCACGGAGCATATCCTCTAAAATCCGAATAGTGCGCTCGAACTGCCTATCAGTCTGGTGGTGAAATGCTGTGCTCAGCTCCACCCGAGTACCTAACTCCTGCTGTATGGCTCTCTAGAACCGTGAAGTGAACTGAGTGCCTCTATCTGAAATAATGGAAACGGGAATACCGTGCAGCCGAACTATCTCTCTGATAAAGGTCTCCGCCAGTCGCTCCGATGAATATGTAGTGCTCACCGGTATAAAATGGGCGGACTTGGTTAGTCGATCCACAATAACCCAAATGGAATCAAACTTCCTAACAATCCGTGGAAGCCCAGATACAAGTCCATGGTAATGCGCCCCCATTGCACCTCACGATCTATATAGGTCTCGTTCCAACTTTTACAATACTGACACGACGGAAGAGATGTGCCGATATCCATAACCAACTACTGAATCAACAATTCATTGGATATATACTCCTGACAGGATCCATTACCTTGTCCTAAACTAGAGGATGATCCTTTCCTCTATTATATACTTGATATAATCAGTTTGCACTGACCCCAAATCACATAATCTAATCTCACCCAGTACGAACTGCTCAGGCGATAAGCCACATCAGACATAATCAGAAGTCCCACAAGATGACACAATGTGCTAGTAGGCTATTGATTCGTACGTGGTACCAAAAGGAAGGCGAACACTAGAGAGAACTATTCAACTCTCACACTAACATGGACTTCCTCATAAAATAGGAGCAGAACACATGAAAGCAGTTATAGACACTAAAATAAACATCACACTGTTGCGGCGTGCAACCCGATCCCAACAATATAACCATGGCGGCGTGCCACCCGGTCCCAACAATATAACCATGGTGGCGTGCCACCCGATCCCAACAATATAACCATGGCGGCGTGCCACCCGATCCTAACAATATAACCATGGCGGCGTGCCACCCGATCCCTGTATAAAACTCACACAAGGAGCCATACGTCGAGCTGAATAGCTCATCACATCAAAATGTCGAATATCGATCATAAGCATACTAAGGTGCATGATATCAGACACAAGGAAACATATAGCGCTATAGGCTACAAACTCAAGTACAACTGAGGTGCGATATAAGATCTGAGTCTCGAGAACCATCATGCTCATATAACATCACCGATGAGCGGAACCTCAACACATAAGGAACTTACCAAGCCGTCTCACACTCATACGGTGCAATATATCTTTACATGAATTAACTAACCGCGAAATAAGACCGCGACTATCCCTCCATAAAGGGCGCATTGCTGGAAGAAACATAAACGACCTGATGCAAGGCTCACTTCCACATTTAAATCTATCCACCGACCTTAAGTCTATCCTGGTCGTGCCAAGCTAAGTCAATAGTATTTCACAGGTCTATAACCCAATAAACAGAGTGCCCTCCAACATAAATTCTCAATTGAATGATATCACCAAAATCCTCATACTTGGTTTAAATTTCTAACCAATCAAGTGACTACAAGTCACACTTATGCAATCTTCTTGTGGGTCAAGCTCCCACTATCTTCCGAATAATTAAATGGGCCTGCACATTCAACCCACCGGCTATACTAACACTGAAAAGCGATCAGGAGTCCCTAACCGGGATGCAAAGCCTTTTTCACAGAACACCGATCTCAAATGATACTAATGTTAATACCCATCTTACTCAAAACACTGAAACTCCTTTCCTGCTCACCCGAGCTCTTTATATCACATTTATTGACCAAACTGTGACTTTGGTCCTTACTTCAAACTTCATACTACTCACTGCACATCACGTGCCGATATACGATAGACACAATTTCCATCATAGCTCTAGAACTGACGATAGGCTAATACTTCATCACATAATACTTCCCATTTAACTCACTTCAGGAGAACTATAGCAACACACATGCGAGTTCTCATTACCGTTGTATATGCCAATCTCTAAGTAGTGGTCCAAGTCACCATAACCCTTTCCGAGATTTGCCTACTCATAACAGGCCCTTAACAGAAGAATACTTCAGAATTACATCAATCACTGCGGCCGACAAGTCTCAAATGCACCGCCACAAATCACATGCATAATTCGATCACGTTGCATGAATCGATCATTGACACCAATACGCCAACTCAACTATGGCCGATCAATCTACTTCCTTCCAGGTTATCCTTGATTGCCTTAGAAATGTTAATATCTTCCTTCAATACCTAACTTATTCCAACCGCACTTACCCCGAGTGACCTTAAATCATGAGGCCATGCTATCTCTAGAACGACGACCATTTCATGTCTCTCAAATACTACACCACAAGTCAAAACATCATAGACCGTTTTGTGCCTTTATTCATAAGTTGCTTCAAAAGCTTGAGCCTCAACTGTACTTATAGACTCAGAATTATCAGGCACCACACTTTACCTCTTGAATTCATTAGGACCGCTATTGAGAACCATCCGGTTCTAACTTGCCCCAGTACGCAACCAACTCTACTGAATATTTTTTTATAACATATGAATACCCTCTCGATAAAGCACCCAGCGGAATCACTTCCCGCTAAGCCCGCACCTATACGAGGCATAAATCATAAATTTTCCCTCAAGTTTGAACATGAGCCAGTAAGGCTAACCATAACATGCATTCAACAGTACATATACTCAAATTACCACTCATGGTCTTTTTCCGTAGCTGCAATAACCCATTAATACGCTAATATCCAGAATTCACACAGGTAATTAACCATGCAACCCAATCTTAAGCGGTGGGACTCTCCCACTTAGCCCAAAGCCACTATTACACGACTCTCGAACACATTAGAACCATTCTCTCAAGTCATTTACTATTATTCAACTGCAACTCACTTGATCCAATGAATATAACCACATGTGCTCTATTAGCACTCTAACATCATAGGGTATGACCTCATCCCAATACAACCAAACATCATCCCGCTCCATGCACCGAGCACTCTCTACCAACAACATCTTAAAACATACTATGATTCTCATACGCCTACGAAGCACCATGTAGCCTTTGTCAAATATTTCCCTGCTGATAATAAAATGCAGAGTTTATTAGGGACACAGGAACATCTAAAGTCCCAGCATCATGCCATACGAGCCTCAACTCTTGCCCATCCGCAAGTTTTCAAGAACTTTTTGAATAGTACCTAAATGCATCGCAGGCCAAATCTGATATGACACATGACCCATAATTTGATCGTTGATAGTGAAATCCTTTCACTTGGCACGAAGCCTTAAGATACATCTTGCTAATCCATGACAATAGCCTTTATCATTTGTACGCCTTCATCATAAGACAGCCCAAGACATTCGTTTGGCACATGTCCTTCTTAAGACAGTTAAACTCATATCCCCCAGTATCTCTGCTGGCTGAATCCTTTACTAAATAGATATCTCATATGAACCATATAGTCTTTATTACCACCAACTATCTTTAGATCTACATCCACCTTGTGATTCTACCATTGCTGTGACGATTAGGCAGTTAAGTAAACCTTCTCAAGACTGTACTTATCAATCGAATGTCAGAACCTAGTGCACCCCCATGTGCACAATTGAAGATCTCTCAATTCTCTTGCATTATCGATATGGATGACACGCGGTAATAATGGTTGAGTAAATTCTTGACTCCCTTGAGATCTCTCTGCAGCGTCACGAACCGTCGGCACATACTTGATACCGAACGCGAAATTTCAATACACGAGTGGATGAAAAAGAACATATGACATAGGCTCAAACTGAATAAATGGCGCACGATAAGGAATTCAAAGAATTGAAGAGTTTCCTAAACAGTTACATAGCCCCTCGTAGATAAATACAAATGTCTCCGTATCGATCAGTGAGAATCTAAGTAACCGGTCTGTGTCCCGTGACTCCTACGAACCTAGAGCTCTGATACCAACTTGTCACGACCCTAGTTCACCAATCATGAACATGTCGTGATGGCACCCAGTCCCCACGACTAGGTAAGCCTAACACGTTGCGGAATATACAAGTTATGAACGTTAAATATAAGATAACAGCGGAATAATATAAATTAAGTGTAATCCGTGCTGCTTGGCACATACACCCGTCAAGAACACACTGTATATCACACCACCAAGACCTGGAATCCCACGGATAACACAGACTAAAAGAGAAATACAATTGTGGCTCTATGTGTAAAGAGTATCTAAACAACGAAAGGAAGGAGAAACATCTACCAAAACTATCAGAATAGAAGGAGAGCCTCCGGATCCGCGGACGTAGCAGATCGTACCTCGAGGTCTCCAAATGTGCTGCTGATATCACTTAGTATGAGCCTGTCCTGATGTACCTGGATCTGCACAACAAAAGTGTGCAGAAGAGTAGCATGAGTACACCACGGCGGTACTCAGTAAGTGCCAAGCCTAACCTCGATGGAGTAGTGACGAGGAAGGTCAGGGCCCTACTGAGAAGCAATAATATAGTGATAATAACAATAATAAACAGTTTAAATGATAATAATTTCCGCAATAACAATAATAAAATGATTACTGCAACCGTCTACAATTTAAGCTAACAACAAAAAAACCAACTCAATAAAACAAATCCAGGACCTGTGGGAATTAAACCCACAGTCCCATTCTCAGTACCTCTGGGTCTCCGAGAATCGAACCCGTAACCCATGTCTCAATAACTCAGGATCTTCGGGAATCGAACCCGCAGTCCCTACCAATAACTCCGGATCTCGGGAATCGAACCCGTAGTCCCTACAAATAACTCAGGATCTCGGGAATCGAACCCGTAGTCCCTACAAATAACTCGGGATCTCGGGAATCGAACCCGTAGTCCCTACAAATAACTCAGGATCTCGGGAATCGAACCCGTAGTCCCTACCAATAACTCAGGATCTCGGGAATCGAACCCGTAGTCCCTATAATAACTCAGGATCTCGGAAATCGAACCCGTACTCCCTACTAATAACTCAGGATCTCGGGAATCGAACCCGTAGTCCCTACAATAACTCAGGATCTTGGGAATCGAACCCGTAATCCACATCTCAATAAATCTCAGGACCTCCGGGAATCGAACCTGCAGTCCACATCATTATCACTCCGGGTCTCTGGGAATCGAACCCACAGCCCTGGGATCTCCGGGAATCGAACCCGCAGTCCACAAACTCAGCAAGTAAAGGAATACACAGAGAGAAGTATAATATGCTTAACTATAACTTCACCGATAAACGGCGCCAGCGATTACCAAGAAAACTCAAGTAAGACAATTAGGCAACTAGACAGTTAAATACTACCTAATCATGCTTTTCTAAACTGCTACCGAGTAAGAATATCGAATTTAACAGCTAAAAACAGGAATATCACTCATCGAACATTTTAAATAAAGTATGTGTTCAACAACCAGCGCATGTACACGCCCGTCACCTCGCGTACAAGGCATTTAAAGTATCACATAATATCCTAGGGGTGAAAGTCCCCCACACGAGGTTAGACAAGTCACTTACCTCAATTCCGGTACAAAACCTCTAAGAAATAACCCTTTTTCCTCGAATGTCGGCCTCCACAAGTGTAGTATCTGATAAAAATCAATAGAATCACATCAAAATAGGCCAATTGGGCATTACCCAATCAAAATAACTCAAAATACACCAAAACCCACAAGTTGCCAAAACCCGACTTTCGGTACGCTTATAAAAAAATCACGAAAATTATATTTTCGGGTTCCTTATCTTAATACGAGTCCGTGCATATAAAATTTATCAAAATCGGACTCCGTTTGCCCATTCAAATCAAAGATTTTCTAACATTTAGGCCTAGGGCTCAAACCCGCCTTTAATCTTCCATTTTCAGTGAAATAATCACGGATTTCATGATAAACCAACGAATTAAGGTCAAGAAACTTACCCCCGATGATTTCCCGATGATATCCCAGCGTTTCCCCTTCAAAATCCTCTCTTGGAGCTCAACAATGGCGGTTTTGGTGTGTTAGGCCGCGGCTGAAATGTTCTGGACTTAAAGTCACTGCCAGGCCATTTTACTCTACGCGATCGCAGCACTGGGCTTGCGATCGCGATGCACAAAATATGGGCGGCCTAATTTTCCTCTACGCGATCGCGTGATCCTGGACGCGATCGCAGTGCACAACTCAACGACCCTACGCGATCGCATGGCCATCTCCGCGATCACGGAGAGCAAACTCGTCCGGCTCCCCAAACTACCCTACGCGATCGCATAAAATCTCACGCGATCGCACTGCTTCAACCTCCACACTTACGCGATTGCACACCCCACCTTGCGATCGCAAAGCTCCGGGCTTTTCCCTTACGCGATCGCATCCTTGGCATCGCAATCGCGATGCATGTCACGACCCCAAATCCGGTCGTGATGGCGCCCAGCACATTGCTAAGCCAGCCTGACCAATTAATATCAGCAACGGAGCTAGAAGCTCTCTTTTACCCATTTAAGCATTTCAAAATATGAAATAATAGTAATATTTATACCAACAGTGGGGAGACCAAGTCCCAAAATATACTAACTCCCATAGACCGAAGGGTCAAGAGTCATGAGCCTCTACTGAACGTAAGTGTAGAAAGGTTTACAAAAATACCAAGTGCGGAAAGAAATATCAATACAAAATCAAAAGACCATATGAAGGAATATCGGGTCCTGCGGACTCTGCAGCTACCTCGTATATCCCACAGATGTCGCCTCGCACAGCTACCGGATCACTGCTGGGAGGTACCTGGATCTGCACACAAGGTGCAGGGAGTAAAATGAGTACTGCCAGACTCGGTGGTAATAAACAAGGGTAAGACAGCGCAGATAAGAATTCCACGATAAAGCACTATGTAAAGCTATAATCAGCTACCCTGTCACAGAATCAACATTTACTGTACCTGTACCAACAATTTCCAATAAATAGCATAACAGCTAGCAGATGTAGCTAAGTGCAATGCAACGCATGATATGACCGCTACGGCGCGTAGCCCGACTCCAATTTTGGGTACCCGTGCTCAGTGTGGGGGTTCAGACTCCGGAGGGGCTCCTACAGCCCAAGCACATCTCATAGAGATATTCCTGCGGCGTGCAGTCCGATCCAACATATATCTCGCTGCGGCGCGCAGCCCGATCCACTACTAGTCAGCTAATATGCAGATACAACCTCGCAGGCTCAAAAGTAGTTTTTGAAAACTCTTTTTATCATTTTTCAGTTGGAAAACAGTAATATCAAGTTCCGGAGATTGGAATTAGCATAATAACAGAAATAGCTGCGGACTAGTAGTAAACTAGCATGTCTATATGATAAGACAATGATAACGATCCTCGCGGGATCCAATAATTGGCTCACGGCCCACAAGTATACTCAACCGCCCAAGAAGGGGGTTCAACGGCTCGAGAATAGCCAATAATACAGTATCAACAGGTCGGACTAATATATAGTCTCCAGTTCATGATCGACCCCGCACTCTCAAGAGTGTGCGTGTCTCGCCGCTATAGAGCGTCACAAAGTGGTATACCGGGGTTTCGAACCCGCTGGTCATCACCCACATCTATTACTCACCTCAATACGGCGCGACGACTACTCCGCAATGCCCTTGCCACGAGAATCAAGCTCCGCACGCGTAGAATCTGCTCAAATACAGTAGAAATACAACAAATTAGGCCAATGGGATGACACCCAATCAATACAACTCAATTTACGTCAAAATTCCCAAAGTTGTCAAAACCCGACTTTCGGTACGCTTATCCATTGAACCTTAACCGATGCAATCTCCTTAGACCTCAATTTTCTCACCTGACGACCCAAAATAGCAATAGGCTCCACATCATAGGATAAATCACCATCAAGCTGAATGGTACCGAAGTCTAATACATGAGACGGATCTCCAATGTACTTCGGAGCATAGACACATGGAATACTGGATGGACGCTGGATAAGCGGGCGGCAAGGCTAACTCATATGCCACCTCTCCAACTCTCTTAAGTATCTCAAAAGGACCAATGTACCTGGGACTCAACTTTCCTTTCTTCCCAAACCTCATGACACCCTTCATAGGTGAAATTTTCAACAATACTCTGTCACCAACCATGAAAGACAACTCTCGAACTCTACGGTCCACATAACTCTTCTGATGAGACTGTGCTGTACGAAGCCTCTCCTGGATCAACTTTGCTCTATCTAGAGCATCCTAGACTAACTCGGTCCCTATCAATCTAACCTCACCAGGCTCAAACCATCCTACGGGGGATCTACACCGCCTGCCATACAATGCCTCATACGGGGCCATCTGAATACTCGACTGATAACTGTTGTTGTAGGCAAACTCAGCAAGTGGTAGGAACTCATCCCACGAACCACCAAAGTCAATCACACAAGCTCGCAACATATCCTCCGGAATCTGAATAGTACGCTCAGACTGCCCATCTGTCTGGGGATGAAATGCTGTACTCAACTCAACCCACGTACCTATCTCTCGCTGAAATGCTCTCCAAAACTGAGAAGTGAACTGAGTACCCCTATCGGATATGATAGACACTGGGACTCCATGCAACCGAACAATCTCTCGAATAAAGATCGTCGCCAACCGCTCCGATGAGTAGGTAGTACTAACTGGAATGAAGTGAGCTGACTTGGTCAGTCTATCCACAATCACCCATACAGAATCAAACTTCCTCGCCGTCCGAGGGAGTCCAGGAACAAAGTCCATAGTGACCCTCTCCCATTTCCACTGAGGAATAGCAATGCGTTGAAATACACCACCGGGCCTCTAGTGCTCGTACTTAACCTGCTGACAGTTGAGGCACCGTGCTACATGTCTGACAATGTCCATTTTCATCTTTCTCCACCAATAGTGATGTTTCAAATCTTGATACATCTTCGCGGCTCCTGGATGGATAGAATATCGCGAGCTATGGGCCTCCTCCAGAATCAACTCACGAAGGCCATCAACATTGGGCACACATATCCGGCCCTGCATCCTCAATACGCCGTCACTATCAATGGTGACATCTCTAGCATCATCATGCTGAACTCTGTCCCTAAGGACAGCCAAATGTGGATCATCATACTGGCGCTCACGAATACGATCATATAGAGATGACCGAGATATAACACAAGCCAATACCTGGCTGGGCTCCGAAATATCTAACCTCACTAGCCGATTGGCTAGCACCTGAACATCATAAGCAAATGGCCTCTCCTCAACTGGAATATATGCCAAGCTCCCCATACTGACCGCCTTCCGGCTCAAAGCATCGGCCACCACATTGGCTTTCCCCGGATGATATAATATAGTAATGTCATAATCCTTCAGCAACTCTAGCCATCTCCGCTGTCTCAAATTAAGGTCTTTCTGTTTGAACAAGTGCTGGAGACTACGATGGTCGGTATACACCTCACAAGACACATCGTACAAATAGTGCCTCCAAATCTTCAATGCATGAACAATGGCGGCTAGCTCCAAATCATGAACAGGATAGTTCTTCTCATGTGGCTTCAACTGCCGAGAAGCATAAGCAATTACCTTTCCTTCCTGCATCAACACACAACCTATCCCCACTCTCGAGGCATCACAATAAACGGTATATGAACCCGAGGCTGATGGCAATACTAACACTGGAGCTGTGGTCAAAGCTGTCTTGAGCTTCTGAAAGCTCCCCCCGCACTCATCCGACCACACGAATGGTGCACCCTTCTGGGTCAATTTAGTCAATAAAGAAGTAATGGATGAAAATCCCTGAACAAACCGGCGATAATACCCCGCCAAGCCGAGAAAACTCCTGATCTCTGTAGCTGAGGTCGGTCTAGGCCAACTCTGCACCGCCTCTATCTTTTTCTGATCAACCTGAATACCATCACGAGACACCACATGTCCCCGAAATGCCACGGACTCGAGCCAAAACTCACACTTGGAGAATTTAGCATATAGCTTCTCCTCCCTCAATCTCTGCAACACAATACTCAAATGCTGAGCATGCTCCTCCCTGACTACGGGAGTAGACTAGAATGTCATCAATGAACACAATCACAAATGAATCCAAATAAGGCTTGAACACACTGTTCATCAGATGCATAAATGCTGCTGGGGCGTTGGTCAGCCCAAAAGACATCACAAGAAACTCATAATGACCATATCGGGTCCTGAATGCAGTCTTCATAATATCTGAGTCTCTGATCTTCAACTGATGATAGCTCGAACGAAGATCGATCTTAGAAAACACCCTCGCACCCTGTAACTGATCAAACAAATCATCTATGCGCGGT
>JASVEL010007576.1:0-141443 GCA_032618575.1 Nicotiana noctiflora
AATATAGAACTAGTTTGATAAAAGTAGAGACGGAGTGGTAAACTGCAGATTAACAACAAAAGGATATCGAAGTATTGGTTTGGATTCTTTGGAATTCGAAGTTACTTATTCGCTTCTTATTTCAAGAATATTCCATTTGCTATTGTAATAGTAATATTCAAATTCTTTCTAACGAAAGTTACATATTTTAACAACTAGGCAGTATCCAATTAGAGCGTATTATTTTTACGAATCCTTGACAAAGACCCTTTTTGCTATAAATAAATGGAAAAGAATTAATTCGGAAAAAAGAAGAGAATAATCTTTTATCACATGAAAAAAGAGTACGAACTTTGATGGTTCTTTAAGCCTCCTCCATTGGACTTGGGAGCATATTTATTTGCAAGCTTGACAAACTAAAAAGTTATCATTAACTTCTAATATTGTGTCTTGACGAGTACCCTTTTTGACACTTTCTTTGCTTACCAAGTAAAATTTTTATCATATAATCTTTAAATTAGTACTTTAATGTATAAAAATAAATTTTCAAGGAAAATATATACACACTTTGAGAGTGTTATTTTAAAACGACCTAAAATTGGATTAAGAAAATTAGCTAAATGCTTTTCATTGTAATTGGAAAACATAATAGAAAATTACTACAACAACAACTATGCCTCAATTTCAAACAAATTAGAAAATTAACCTTTAGTAATTTTTTTTTGTGTGTAAATTTTGTTAAACCGTGAGGAGGATACAGTAGCACCAGATATTTTAATTAATTGTGTCTAATCTCTTTAACTAAATATTAAACTCAAAGTAAAATTGAACCCTCTTTTAGTTCAAAAGACAACTAATAAATTTGAAATCTATGTGTTATGAAAATATTATATTGGATGTTCATTTAATACTCCGCCATAGATAATTTTCCTTAAGGAGATTATCCATTTAGTACTCCATTGAAGTTTATCTACAAGCAGCTGATGCAGGCAGGTTGCAAGCAACTCAATGAAATGATTTGCAGCAACTTTATTAAACAGGCAGGTTGCAAGCAGCTCAAGAAGACGGCTTACAAGCAGCTCAAGAAAAGCATCATAGTTGCTTCCTGAAAAGCCTTGCAGAAAAGCCTCGCAGTTGTTTCCTTTCTTCTAAAAATAGAGGAATTTTCAGATCATTATGAACATCAGTATAAAGTTGAATAATATATCAACCTCTCTCTATATACTTGTCTTAGGTTTATTTACTTTACATTCTTGATTTTATAACATGTTATCATAACGAGACTCTGCTATCTCGAGCAAATACTTTGGAAGTATCAAATGTACGAACTTTCTTTTTGTAAATAATTTCAAATCTTTCTAAATGTGAATTTGTAGTACTGGATATATCGGACAGAGCTACGAGTCTTGGATACTTAATGCTGAAATTCATCTTGATATGATTGGTCTAGCATACACCATCAAGAATAAGTTATGGGTTTTACTTGCTATGTATGCTACTGCCATTAAAATAAAATAAGAAAGGTATTTAGGAACCTAGTAAGTGAGGCCATATTCCTTGGACGAGATTCTGAAGCATTTTATGAATATTAAAACACTATAATTTGTACATCTATCTTTATGTTCCGTTTTTCACTTACTTGTTTTCGAATTAAGATTTCAATTTTACTCCAGAAGAATAATATTGCATAGGAAACTATAAAGAGGATGATATTGTTAGATCTACTTATGGTTTGCAAGAAATATATAATCACCGGAAGTGGTTATATTTCGTATATTTCATTGTATTATATGCCTATCGCCACCATAAGTGATAATTTAAGCTTTCTATGGTTACAATTGAAGATAAATTATAGCAATATTATCTATAGTACATGCATATCGATTTACTCCTGAAGTAGTATTATCGTAAAAGAGCTTCTAAGACATCACATAATTTGTATGATTAATGCGCGTTCAAATAATTATGTTCCGTTCCTTGAAGGATGAGAAGTTTGATAAATATTAATCATTTCTTGAAGTGAAACAATCATTTCTTGATAAATAATTATGTTTTTGTTTTTGTTGTTGCTTTCCCTTTCCTTCTCTAAGCCGAGGGTCGATTGGAAACAGCCTCTCTACCCTTTTGGGTAGGGGTAAGGCTTGTCTACATATTACCCTCCCCAGACCCCACCTTGTGGGACTATACTGGGTAGTTGTTGTTGTTATTGTTGTTCTTGAAGTGAATGTGATAATATTAATAAAGCTCATAAATATGAATGCGCTCTTGATGTAAATATACTACAATTCACCTCCTGAAGAGGTAATATGATTGAGAGAATATATACTCAATATTTCCTATTTTAATTTGCTCCTGAAGTAATAAAACAATTGAAATTTTTTCGTGAAGCAGAAAAATATTAGTATGAAACAATGTCTTTTTGTGTTTAAATAAAATAATAAACTATTTAAAATTATTTTTGAAGCACATTTTCATTCCCTGGAATGAATGAAGAAATACCACAATCACATCCTGAAGAGCTAGAATAACAGAGGATATAAATATTATTTTTGTGGCATAAAGATCATTACCAAACATACCTGTTGTACGTAAAACATCTTAGATAATTTTATTAAGTATCATTCTAAGGCAAAATAATTCTTGTAGAATGCTTTCTACTACAAGCATATTAATATGTTATGCTTAGTTATCGAGTTTCCGGAAGAAAATAACAACTTATGTATCTTTCTCCGAGAATGTAATGACTATGTGATTGCCGATTTGATATAAAATATTCAGATGTTAATGTCGTTTCTCCTTGAAGGAGACATTTGTCACAAAGTTGGTGGTAAAATTACTGATATTCTTAATTTCTTATATTTATAAATTTGAAATTGTCTTTATATTTTCCATTTGATTATGATTTCTCTCATGATACCTAAAGTTTATAAGCAATATTTGATAGTAAAAAATGTATCAAAAACTCCTGAAAAGCTGGTTGTCAAGAAGACATATAACACCAGTAGTGTCCGATAAATATTAGATTGTGGATAATAAATAAAGCATCTCGAAGAGCTTATATACAAATATGGCACTCATATTGTATGACTACGGTCAAAACATTTATTGTAGTAACCATGAAGTTTACTAATACAAATGGCTATCATATTGAGACTACATATGATTGGAAGATTAAAAATCTTCATATTTCTACAATCATATAAAATAATATGTGCGTGATAAGTTACCTGCCTTATTCTTCAATTTGTATTACATCATGTATCATATTAAACTAGATGTTTACTAATACAAAAGCAATCACGGTAAACCAGAAGTTTTATCGAGGAAAAAGTAGCTATAGTAAACCAGAAATTTACTAAAGTAGCCATATTAAATCAGAAGTTTATTAATACAACAGTTTATGCCCTAGTAAACCAGAAGTTTACTAAAAGATAGTACATATCATGATAAATTTGAAGTTATCATTTGCCATCTGGTTTAAATATGATAAGCTAATTGAGAATTTAGATCAACATATACTGAAGAACTAAAGATTCTTCAAGAATTCTCCCGTATTGCGTGTTCTCATAATAAAATAATTATACTAGCTAAAGTCGGGACTAAGACCCCTCACTTCTGAAATATATAAAAGGTGCATATGAGATCATTCACTTATCATGTGAACAACTTATAGATGCATATATGATATGGTTACATGTGTGATTATTGTCAACCTGTAGTTTGGCATTTGAAAAATACTTTTCTCAATTAAGAGCATAATATTTAGATTATAAAATCAAGATAGTTCATGTTGATAATGCTAGTTCAAATCCAAGCTGGTTTAACATTGAATACCTCCTATTAATGGCTAAACTATTGCTTATGAGAACAAAGTTTCATGTCCTTTTCCAATATTTTCTAAATCGCATATTGCAGCATTTGTATGTATCAGACCAGCATTATAAGAACAAAGCCTCATGCCTTCTTCTAAGGTTTTTTAAATTGCATATAACAACACTTGTATACATCAGACCAACAATATATGATATGTCCTCCCTTCATAATTGGTTTAGGATTAGAAATTAAATATTTTTACTATCTTTTGATGTGTGAGTATATGATTAATTTTTCTACCACAATACACAAATATATGTTTCCCAAAGAAGATTGAGAATATATGTTAATTTTTCTAACATTTGGGGGATGGAATAAATAACTGAAAAAAATATTACATGAATTCAATTATCATTAATATGATTCTCACTCGGAAGATAATCCAAGTCAAATGCCAAAAACATTTGCTGATCCAAAGTTAAATATCATATTTCAGCTGTAAATACTCCTAATAAAATTAAAGTTCTTGAAGGATAAAGTTTACTGCACGCATGAAGCGTAGTAAAGTGATCGGTTGTAAAAGATAACAATTCTTGAAAAATAATAGGAGCAAATGATCAAAATTATCATAATGTGGAGGAAATGAGCTCTAGAAGAGCCCACGATATAACATATCATGGAACTCCAGAAGAAGTTTAGGTACCTGAAAATAAAGAAAGTGATGAGGTCTTAACAAGTTATGTCGCTTGCGAACCGATACGAAATGGAGACGATATATTTAATATAATATAGTGCATAATATTGTAAAAGATTGTGAGGATCTGACATGTAGTGCAGACATCTGAAGATGTCATGCCATTAAATGTAAGTCATAACCTATATGACTCATTTGATTAATTCTATATGAAGATCCCTGAAGGATTTAAAATGCCTGAAGAATATAGTTCAAAGTCTCGAAAAATGTACTCGATCATATTACAAAGGTCTTTATACGATTTAAAGCAACCTGGGCGCATGCAGTATAATTGCCTTAGTGAATATTTGCTTAAAGAAGGTTATAGTTGTTGTTTATATTGATGACATAAATCTTGTAGGAACTCTAGAAAAGCTCCAAAAGGTAATTGAATATCTTAAGAAAGAATTTGAGATGAAAATATCTTGGAAAGACAAAACTTTGTTTTGGCCTGCAAATTCAATATTTAGCAGGCAGAATCATTATCCATCGATCTGCTTATATAGAAAGGGTCATAAAATGCTTTTACATGGACAAATCACACCTATTAAATACACCGATGATTGTTCGATCATTTGAAGTGAATAAGGACTCGTTCCGACCTCCAGAAGAGGACGAAGAAGTCCCTGGTCATGAAATACCCTATCTCAGTACAATTGTTACACTTATTGTCTTGCTAATGCTACAAGGCCTAACATTGCATTTTCTGTTAATTTACTAGCAAGATATAGCTCTTCTCCTACATGGAGAAATTGGAATGAGATTAGGCATATATTGTCATATTTAAAGGGGACTCTTGATATGAGTTTGTTTTATAGTAACAAAGATAGTGCAGATCTTGTTGGTTATGCAGGTGTAGGTTATTTATCTGATCCCCGTAAAGCTCAACCTCAAACCGAATACGTGTTTACATGTAGAGGTACTGTCATATTATGGCACTCCATAAAGAAATATATTATTTCTACTTCTTCAAGTCATGTTGAGATAATATATATTCATAAAGCAAGTAGGGAATGCGTATTGTTGAAATCAGTGATTCATTTCATTCGAGAAAAATGTGGTTTGAAATGTGATAAAAGATCCACAAGTTTATATAAAGACAATACTGCATGCAGAACTCAATTGAAGGGAGGATTTACAAAAGGAGAAAGAACGAAGCACATATGACCAAAATTATTCTACAAGCATGATCTTCAGAAAGATGGTGACATTGATATGCAACAAATTCGTTCAAGTGACAATTCAGCAGATTTGTTCACTAAATTTTGCCAACTTCAACTTTTGAGAACAAGATTGAAATACGGCGATTCAAATATTTGAAACAAGGTTTTTATCAGGTGGCTGAAATACGCGTTGTACTCTTTTTTCCTTACTAAGGTTTTCTCCCATTGAGTTTTTCTTATAAGGTTTTTAATGAGGCAGCTAGAAAAGCGTATTACTAAATATGTGTACTCTTTTTTCTTTATTAGGATTTTTCCACTGGAATTTTTCTAGTAAGGTTTTAACAAGACAAATTATCTTTTAATGAACATCCAATGGGTCTTGTTATGAAAATATTATATTGGATATTCATTTAATACTCCGCTATAGATAATATTCCTTAAGAAGATTATCCATTTAGTATTAAAGTTTATTGACAAGCAGCTGATGCAAGCAGTATGCAAGCAACTCAATGAAATGATTTGCAACAGTTTCTTGTTAAACATGCATTTTGCAAGCAGCTCATGCAGACAGCTTACAAGCAGCTCAAGAAAAGCCTCACAGCTGCTTTCTGAAAAGCCTTGCACCTGCTTCCTTTCTTCTAAAAATATAAACTTTTTAGTTCACTATGAATAACAGTTTGAAGTTGAATAATATATCAATCTCTTTATACTTGTCTTCGATTTATTTACTTTATAGGGGGTGCTCTAATGTTAAGCAACCTCCACTTCCAACCGAGATGTTGTGAGTTCGAGTCTACCCAAGAGCAAGGTGGGAAGTTCTTAGAGGGAAGGATGTTGAGGGTCTATTTGGAGACAGTCTTCCTACCCCAGGGTAGGGATAAAGTCTGCGTACACACTACCTTTCCCGGACTCCACTAAAAAGGGTTATACTTGGTTGTTATTGTTGTTTATTTTATAACAGGTCTCAAATAATTTAACCCTTTTTTACTCTCTCGGATTCAAGATCTAGAACATGGGAAGCAAGAATTTGGTATGAACAATAAATGGTGGTAATAAAGAGGAGAGACAGATGTGATGGTCTAATCCCAAATTGGTAATTCTGGTGAAAACAAGTCTTAGGGGTGAAGTACACAATAATAATCATTTAGTATTAGAAGCTTCTAATTTAATTTTCGTCATTGACGTTTCCTTCTAAGAGCCGGCTACTCATCTTATGTAAAGTAAAGTTTGAACATAACCACCGACTAACCGACATTTAGTGGTTCGGACATAAGAATGGTAAATTTTCGAAAAAATTAAATATTTTATTTAAAAGTTAGAATTTGAACATGAATATAATTTTGAATTATTTTTGAATTTTTGTGAGTAATATGAAGTAAAACTTAAAAGAATGGAGATATTTTCGAAATACTTCAAAATTCATCTTTAAATGAGAATCAAGAATTTCATGGCCAAATGGTAATTTAGGAAAAAAATGAAAATTTTTCGAAACTAATTTTTTTTTAACGGACCCTTATTGTTTTGTAATATCGATGGAGATAATAGAAAAGATATTTTTAATATATTAGATGTGATACAATACGATAAATATGTATTGTAATATATCAGACATTCTAGATGCTAAAATTCAACTTAACTCGAGATAAAATAATTCTGTATTTAATCCCATAATTATTATCTCTTATCACATTTACTAATTAATCCTTTACAATTTAGTAATATCGATGGAGTTTTAAATATGTCAGATGCCTCTAATTCTTGTGGTATTATTTTTCTTCTTCTTTCTTTTTTCTCCGTTCCTTTAAAATAATTGAAAAATAGTTTTAACGGAAATTGATTCTTGTTATGAAATAATAAAAGAAGAGAACAATATTACAGAGCAAAATAGAGAGAGAATATTCTTATTGTTATGAGATGAACTACAATGGAATAGAACCCTCTATTTATAGGGAGAGGAATGACTTAGTCACAAAGTAAAACTCTCTACAAGATAGACATTCACTCCAAATAGAATTCTATTATTAACACTCCCCCTTGATGTTTACTCAATAAGTAATGTGACTCATTAAAACCTTAACTAAAATAAAACCCAATAGGGAAAAAAATCTAGAAAAGGAAAAAGAGTACACATGTTTATAAATGCGCATATTGGTTGTCTCGTTAAAAACCTTGCAAGGAAATCCCAGTGGAACAAAACCTTGTGAGGGAAAAAGAGTGGAACGCGCATTAACTCCCCCTGATGAGAGTATCAATTCACATCCTTAAGCTTTTGCATCCCAATCTTGTGCACTAGCTTCTTGAAGGTTGACGTCGACAAAGATTTTATATCAGGTTCAATATATTTTCATAATGACATAACATAGAGATCTCTTCATTCATATATTCAAGTACCTGAATCTCTCATGGGATTTTATGAAGTGTTATGTCACGTGATCTTCTAGATCACATGCCTCCTTTATTATGATCATTTTGATCATTTGCTCATCTTATTTATCAAGAAGTTTATTTGAAATCGATTGTCTATACACTTTAAGCGTACTATAGACTTTGTCCTTATAGGACTTAATAGGAGCATTTGCAATGAGAATATAGTTACTTTCTTTGGGTCAGCAAATGCTTCTAGCATACTTTGCAATATATTGCAAATGAATTGTCCTTTTATGAACTTCAAGTTCATATTATTTTAATCGAGGATATGTATGTACAAATGACAATTCATTCCACATAACTTTTTCTCAATTATTTATCATATCTCCCCCTCATGTTAGAAAAACTAACATGCTTCCTTAATTTTGAAAATCCATCTTTTTGCATTATGATGTTAACCAAAATATACACTGCACATCAATAATAATGAGATGGAGTTATTTGGTTCCTGACCCTGAAACCGCTTGTGAGGGGAGAAAATAATATACTTTCATATATAACCTACATCAAACTGATATAGATAACTTTGTTCTCATAAGCAATAGTTTAGTTATTAAGTGGAGGCACCCAATAAATTATTTTGCTAAACCAGTTGTGATGTAGACCAATTTATCAAGATGAACTTCTTGAATAGAAAATCTGGAATATGCTCTAAATTAAATTATTGAGCAAGTTACCTCGCAAATACCATGTTGCAAGTTAATAATAATCGCACATGTAACCATCTCATAGATGCTTCTTATGTGGTATACATGGCAGGTGAATGAGCCCATATTCACCTTTGATGTTTCTAGCATTCAGGGATTCAATCCCAATTTTAGTTGATATATTAATTAATGAGAACACGCAATATAAGAGAATTCGTAAAGAACTTTCTAGTTCTTTAATATTTACCCATGTGAATTCTCTATTATTTTTGCACATCATACTTAAATTGATATGGCTAAACCAATTATGCCAACTGAATAAATTATCAATATTGATAAACTTCAGATTTACACCATCACGTGTGCAATTATCAATAAATTCCATGTTTATTATGATATGAGTTTTTATACCAATAAACATCCACTTTATTGTGGTATTCGTTTATTTGTGTAGTACAAACTGGAGAAAAGTGGGTAACTTTTCACATACATATTACCCGGCTACAAGTTGTAGTAATAGAAGATATTAAATCTTTTCTTTATTTATAGTCTCAATATAATCAGTCGCTTTCGCGTATACTTTGGAAACTGATAAGTTTCTTTGAGACTTACTACAACACAATACTTTATTGATAATCAATTGTGTTTCTCCAAAATAGTAATAATTGGCTCTTCCAGAGCTCTCAATTAATTTGGTACTACTACATATTCATCAACATCCATATAGTGAATATCTCTTTCAAAGAGAAAGTTATACCATTATAGTCATGGTCAAAATAATATGCAAGATTTGTTTCTTGCATTATTATTAACTTTTAATAATCACAATGCCAAAATATTTTGACGTACAATAGGTACGTGACCAATGACCATTCATGCCAAAATAATGAATATTATTATCTTATATCATCTCAAACCTCCTTTTACAGGTGAGTGCGGTATATTCACTACCACTGGCACATTCATATCCTTTGAAGAATGAATACGTATTCATAAATCAGATGTTGTCACATTCACATCGTGAATGAAATAATCATCTATATATGCTTAATAAAATCTCATGTCAAATCGATGACAAATATTACTTTCACAGAGTGAAAGATTATTTCGAGAATCCTTATTGTTCTTATTATCACAATGATGACGTTTCGTCTATTATCATGTCCACATCCATCGATACCTTCAAAGTAATAATTTTTGTCTTATTTCAGACTTATCACATACTGCTATCACATTCTCTTAAAGGAATGAGAATGGAGCAAATTCATTGGAATGGATTTTCAATAGTTTGCCCACAATCATACATAAATTTGATCATGGCAAGACATAGAAATTTTATCACTTTAGGTGGTTGTAAGTTCTTAAACTCCATTAGAGTTATAACCAAACTTTGTTGTCTTTGCTTTTATATAAAATCAAAGTATAGAATATAAGAGAAAACGGTAAAATGTTTACCTTAAATCTAAAATTTAATCACGAAGGAAGTCCATGGAACAATTGACAATCATTGTGCTCAATCCCAAAGCTTCAACTCAATTGATTACAGTCTCGTACTGATAACTTGTCATAAAATAATAAAATAACAAGAGCAATATTATAGAGAAAGAGAGAGAATGAATTCTTATGATATAAGATGAATTACAATGGAATAGAACCCTCTATTTATAGGGAGATGAATGATTTAATCATAAAGTAAAACTCTCCACAAGCTAGACATTTACTCCAAATAGAATTTTATTCTTTAACAGTTCTCCGTATATTTAAGTTTGTGCTTGCATTTTATTTTGTTATGTTAAGCTTCTTTCGAAATTTATAATGTTGAATTAATAATTTTTATTTTGAAAAACCGAGCTAAGGAACTTAGCAAAAAGCCAAACATGGCCTTTCTCCGCATACCATTAAATTAAGGATATTAGCATATCTTTAGTTTATACCAAAAAGAAGAAAACAAAGGGAAAGAAACAAGTGTAACGTACCTATTTGAAGAATGAATGACAAGTTCATTTTCTTATTTTAGGGTTTAGGCTCCGATTCTCGTACAACTACCATTATTTCCCCAACCAACAAACCACTTCCAAAATTATAAAACAAAGACTCGTAGTTAAAATACATTCTCTTTTTTAGTTTATGCGAAGAATAATGTATATGGTTTCAAAAAAAATATTAGAAAGTATTCGAGGCAGATTTATAATTTAAACATTTTAAGTTCAATTCATTATAATTTTAAAATTTGAGTTTGAATTTAATATTTTTAAAATTTTACTGTAATAATTTCTTACATATAAATTTATACTTTGGATAAAAAATATTGAGGTCGAATAAATTCGTATACTAAGAGTTGCATCTGACACAAGTTAAGATATATGTAGGCAATTAAAATTTTGTCAAATTTAAATCCATACAAAATTTGGATTTTACCACAAATTAAATATATATTGGTCCAATTAAGCAACATGGACTGGTATAATTGGGTTTGTTATTTAAATCCAATCAAATTGATTTAAATAAATGTCCATTAATATATTATTGGGCTAGCCCGTCAATTAGTCTTCTATCAAATGAACCGGCCCATAAGCCTCAAGCCCAATGATCCAATAGATCCACTAGGGTTTTCTTGAAGACTACTCCATCTCACACCTATATAAAGGGGTCAAAGGAGAAGGCTAAGACAAGCAAGTAAGCAGAAGCAAAGGCTAAAGAAGCTTTGAAGGATAGCATCAAGGTCTCCATTCATATCTGCAATCATCGGCTGTGGTCAAATTCCAAAGGCGAACTCAAGTCATAGGCGGGCGGCTTCAAATCTTCCGTTCGTGATAACTGCAACATCAAATCCTGGTTCGTGATGAGCTTCAAATCGTTCGTGACGTACTACAAATCTGAAATCCGTCAAGTTCAAGATCAAGCTTTTAAGCTCTTGAACCATCATCCATAACGAGAAGAATCAGAGGACTACATCTCTTTTGATTTAGAGATATTTTAGAGATTGTAACCCCATCACTTGAATTTAAATATAATATTTGTCGTTATTTTTCTTGTCTTGATTATTATTTTTCAGGAGCGAAATTTAGTTGTTACAAATTTTGGCACGCCCAGTGGGACAAGCTCTACCTCTCATCTCTTCTCAACTCTCGACATTCAAGATCACTAAGATGGCTTCGAAGAAGATCAACTCAAAAGTTGCTGACTCCAAGTTTTCTTCTGACGTGGAAAGTATCCTTAACGTTACTATGGGGAGTCTTGGGCCAATTACCCGGAAAAAAGCAAGCGTCTTGGGACAACAAGCACTCCGGGTGTTGTCTGCACCAATGCACACATTGAGATCTTCATCATTCAAAGACGAAAGGTCCTCCGCTAGCAAGTTAGAGATAGGAGATAATATTGCAGAAGTTGTGGAGAAAGCTCTTGCTCAACTTACTTTATACAACACCAAGAGTCAGTTTACCCAACCCGATGATGAAGTCTTAAGTGTTGTTTCTACGCCAATCTCGCCACATGACATGTTCCAAACTGAGTTCAATCCATGTGAAGGTCTCGGTTATTCTTCATCGTCTGCGATAGTCATGGAGGCAATGATGACTAACACTTCGACAATGGAGGAGCAACTTGCAAACCTGACAAAGGCGATTGATGGCTTAACAAAGTATGCTCAAGATCAAGATGTCCGTATCGCAAAATTAACAGGCATAGTTGAAAGCATGATGGATGGAGAATCAAGTCATGCACCTGGAAAGCTTCATGAAGTCCACGAGATGGCGGATCCTCCAGCAAAACAAGTGACATCCGCCAAAGAACTTCATGTCTCCTCCGAAGGATCAATTCCCATAGAACAATTGAAGGAATTCATTATGGCAACTATCAAGGATAAGTATGAGGTTGCTTCAAAGTCCTCTCTCACATACGCAAAGTCGTATACTGCGAGAATCGATAGCTTGAAGATGCCTGCCGGCTATCAACCTCCTAAATTTCAGCAGTTCGACGGCAAAGGAAATCCAAAGCAACATGTCGCGCACTTCGTTGAAACATGAAACAATGCAGGGACTTATGGAGATTACCTTGTCAAGCAGTTCGTCCGCTCACTAAAAGGGAATGCTTTTGATTGGTACACCGACCTCGAGGCGGGATCCATCGATAGTTGGGACCAATTGGAGCAAGTGTTTCTCAATCGCTTTTACAGCACGAGGCGTACTGTGAGTATGGTGGAACTTACGAATACTTGTTAACGAAAAGATGAACCAGTTATTGACTTTATCAATCGATGGAGGAATGCAAGCCTTAACTGCAAAGATAGGCTAAGCGAAGCTTCCGGCATAGAGATGTGCATCCAAGGAATGCATTGGGGACTTCGTTACATCTTGCAAGGAATTAAGCCTAGGACATTTGAAGAACTTGCCACCCATGCTCATGATATGGAGCTGAGCATGGCTTCTGCGGGAAATGAAGGGCTGCCTATCTACGAACCTCGCAAGGGAAGGGATAAGCAAGAAGTCAAGAAATGGAGCAAGTTCGTGTCCAAGAATGAAAGCAAAGAATCCATGAACGTCAATGCCTCTCCTTCGAAGTTTACTACCAAGGTGAGCAAGAAACAGAGTATGAAAACTACTTCCTCTCAAGACAATGCAAATCGGAAGTTGACTCTCAAAGAGATGCAAGAAAAGGAGTACCCATTTCTGGACTCTGATGTGCCTGCAATATTTGAAGAACTCCTCGAGTTAAAGCTTATTGAGCTGCCGGAAATGAAGCGGCCAGATGAAGCTGGAAAAAGTAATGACCCGAATTACTGCAAATACCATCGGCTTGTAGGTCACCCCCTCGAGAAGTGCTTTGTTTTCAAGGACAAAGTTATGGATTTGGCTCGTCAAAAGAAGATCGAGATCGAAGACGAAAAGGAAAGCACAAACCATGTGTCCATTACCTTTGGCTCATTCGATCCGATCGAGATATTCACCTGTGAAGGGAATAAAGATAAAGAATTGCTTGAGAATGACAAAGTCCAAGTTGATCAACCTGATGAAGAAGGATGGACCGTGGTGACTCGAAGAAGACGCCGCAAATCGAGTCTGCGAAAAGGATCAACGAAGTGACTTGCAAGGAATGAGATAGTGGTAAGACTAAAGAAGCCACAAATGGTTAAGAACCCAAAGAAGGTGGAGATAGAGGCACACCATCACCAAAAGCCACGTCACCCGGTGACTTTGGGAGAATTTTTTCCGAGTTGGTTTCGCATGAGGATTTCTGACGATGATGACAAAGCCTTGTGCTGCAATGCTGATAAGGAAGAAGAGGAAAAGAACGAAGTCAAGTCAACACTCTCTCCATCACAGTCTAATACTCTTGTTGAGTCCTCATTTCAAGAAGTAGATGTTTGTAATGCAAAAATCACCTTCACCGAAGACGATCTCCTACTTGGTGAGACACCACACAATCGCCCTTTGTTTATGGTCGGTTATGTGCTGGAGCTGAGAATAAACAGAATCTTGATAGATGACGGATCTGCAGTTAACATTCTTCCCATTCGCATAATGAAGGAACTTGGCATCTCAACCGAAGACCTTTCTGAAAGCCGACTGATGATTCAAGGATTCAATCAAGGTGGACAAAGGGCCATAGGAGCTATCAAGCTGGAGATCGCCATGGGAGATATGCAATCAACCGCATGGATGCATGTGATTGATGCAAAGACTTCATACAATTTATTGCTTGGCAGGCCGTGGATACATGAGAACAAAGTTGTCCCATCAACTTACTACCAATGTTTGAAATATAATAGAGATGGAGTCGAGAAGAAGATAGTTGTTGACGACAAGCCGTTCGCTGAAGCCAATGCATACTTCGCTGATGCAAAGTTCTACTTAAATAACCACATCATGAATGGAGTAAAAGTTGATGACTTCACGAAGGCCAAAGGCAAGAAAGTAGCTCATTTATCTCGTTACATCCCAAAAGTGAAGAAAGATGAAGGAGGATCATCAAGCCTCCAAAAGGATGCACTAAGAGAATTAACCCTTCCTATCAAGCAGATTGATACCATAAAGTTATCTTCAAAGCTACGGGAAAAGTTTGTGGCCCCTAGCATGCCTCAAAATAAGGCACTCCCCACGAAACGCACAAATGAAGGTTTTGATCCGAATGCTTATAGGTTATTCGCAAAGGCTGGATATGACCCCAATGAACCATCTAAGCTAGGGAAGCTCCCACCTGAAGCTACTAGGAAAGCAAACACGATGAAGGACAAGGAGCATGTGGTGAAACAATCACGTGAGGGTCTAGGTTACAAACAACCCCCACCAGTTCGCATCTCCATTAGAAGAGAAAATATTAACTATATCACGACGGAAGATGAACCCGCTGATCCTAATAAAAGGCCTTCTGTCTTTGATCGACTTGGAGAACCAACTACAAGAACTTCTGTATTTGAGAGGTTGGGGCCATGGAAAAGGAAGAAGAATAAGTCCCAAAGAAATTATGAAGAGATAAGAAGACCTTTGCCATCTAAAGTCCAAAGTATCTCCAAGGAGTGTCGAAGCTTGATCCCTTCCAGAATGAGGCGACAATCAAAACTTTTGATTTCATGCGGGGAGGTGCTCAAGGTGAAGACTCGCACAGTAGTCCATACTAGAGAGCGTGATGAAGATGAAGAAAGTGTAGGATCTTCATACCACATTACTGCGAATGAGGAGCAATACACTTCATCCCTAAGGAAAGTTGACGAATATTTGGGAGATGCCTCCTGGTGTGGCCATATATCTTTTAATGATGGTGATCCTCAAGAAGACGAAGATGTTGAGGACGCTTCCTACGGAACTAGAAGAAGGAATTAAAATGACTGTTGAAACATTGAAAGAAGTTAACCTTGGGACTGCAGAAGACTCCAGGCCCACCTATGTAAGTGCCCTATTAACCACAGATGAAGAAAACACTTATGTGGAGCTACTCAAAGAATATAGAGATGACTTCGCTTGGAACTACAAAGAGATGCCTGGTTTAGATCCTAAAGTAGCAGTTCATCATCTCGCAGTCAAGAAAGGAGCTCGCCCTGTTAAACAAGCCCAAAGACGCTTCAGGCCAGAATTGATCCCATCAATTGAAGCAGAGGTCAATAAACTCATCGAAGCTGGTTTCATTCGGGAGGTTAAATATCCTTCATGGATTTCAAGCATTGTTCCTGTGAAGAAGAAGAATGGCCAAATTCGAGTTTGTGTCGATTTTAGAGACCTCAATAATGCATGCCCTAAAGATGAATTTCCGCTCCCCATTCCAGAGCTTATGATTGATGCCACCACCGAATACGAGGCGATGTCTTTCATGGATGGATCATCTAGCTACAATCAAATACGTATGGCACCAAAAGATGAAGAGCTTACTGCATTTCGAACTCCTAAAGGCATTTATTGCCACAAAGTAATGCCTTTTGGCTTGAAGAATGCTGGCGCCACATATCAAAGGGCAATGCAGAATATCTTTGACGACATCCTCCACAAGAATGTGGAATGCTATGTAGATGATTTAGTGGTGAAATCAAGAAATAAAGGAGACCACTTGCAAGACTTAAGAATGGTGTTCGAACGACTCCGGAGATATCAACTTAGAATGAACCCGTTGAAATGCGCCTTTGGAGTTACTTCTGGAAAATTCCTTGGCTTCATTGTTCGACATCGAGGGATTGAGATAGATGAAGCCAAAGTTGATGCAATTTTGAAGATGCCGGAGCCCAGAAACATACATGAACTGAAAAGTCTACAAGGAAAATTGGCGTACCTTAGAAGATTCATCTCAAATCTAGTAGGGAAGTGCCAGCCTTTTAGCCGTCTCATGAAGAAGGGTGTACCGTTTGAATGGGACCAAGCTTGTAGCAATGCATTCCAAAGCATCAAATCCTACTTGATGAAACCTCCAGTTCTGGCAACCCCTATACCAGGAAAGCCATTGATTTTATATATTGCAGCCCAAGAAAGGTCAGTGGGAGCCCTTTTAGCCCAAGAAAATGGTGAAAATAAAGAAAATTCCCTCTACTACTTGAGTAGAATGATGACCCCAAATGAGATAAAGTATTCTCCAATCGAAAAGTTGTGTCCGGCGTTGGTTTTCGCAATTCAAAAGCTAAAGCACTATTTTCAAGCTCATGTCATCCGTCTCGTCTCAAGGGCGAACCCGATCAAGTTTGTTATGTCAAAACCCGTCCTCAATGATCGATTAGCAAGGTGGTATCTCCAGTTTCAACAATTTGAGATTGTGTATATCCCACAAAAGGCTGTGAAAGGACAAGCTTTGGCAGATTTCTTGGCAGATCATCCAATTCCTGATGATTGGGAGTTGACTGATGAACTACCTGATAAAGATGCGATGGTCATGGAAGTGCAACCACCATGGAAAATGTATTTTGATGGTGCCGCACATCGCAAGGGAGCGGGTGCAGGTGTTGTGTTTGTCACTTCTCAAGGGGAAGTCTTGCCATATTCCTTCACCTTAACACAACATTGCACTAACAACGTTGCGGAATATCAAGCACTCATACTTGGGCTTGAGATAGCCGTTGAGATGAGACAACTCCGATTACATATTTTTGGAGAATCTGAGTTAGTGATCAATCAATTGCTAGGTAGCTACGAAGTCAAAAAGCCAGAATTGCGTCATTATCATGATTATGCACAGAAATTGATTGCATGGCTTGGCAACGTAACTCTTCAGCATGTGCCAAGGAAGGAAAATAAGAAAGTCGACGCCTTAGCGCTCTAGCTTCGACATTGACTCTGCCCAGCCAGACACAAATCACTGTCTGCCAAAAATGGATAGTGCCACCAGATGAGAATGAGGATGAAGAAAGCAAGCTCGATCGTTTGGTAGCCGTCGCTGAAGCTGTGAAGGTTGACCGGCGACAAACCATGATCGATTACTTATGTTTTCCAGGAGATACTTCCAGAAGATCCAAGAAGAAAGACAGAAATTCGTCGGCGTGCCCCTCGCTTCATTTACTACAAAGACATTTTGTATCGAAGATCATTCGAGGGAGTTCTCTTGCGTTGTTTAGGGGAAGATGAAGCAACACAAGCCATGCAAGAGGCACACTCTGGAGTTTGTGGATCACATCAATCCGGGCCAAAGCTCCACTTCCACATTAAGAGGATGGGTTACTACTGGCCAACAATGGTGAAAGATTGCTTAGATTATGCTCGAAGGTGCAAGGCTTGCCAGTTTCACACAAATTTCATACACCAACCCCCTGAAGTGTTACATCCTACTGTTGCATCTTGGCCATTTGATGCTTGGGGATTAGATATTGTTGGACTACTTCCAAAATCTTCTGGAGGACATCTATACATCTTGGCCGCAACTGATTATTTCTCAACATGGGCCGAGGCCGTCGCTCTCAAGGAAGTGAAGAAGGAGAATGTTGCAAACTTCATTCGAGTGAACATCATATATCGTTTCGGCATTCCTAGTTATATAATAACAGATAATGGCAAACCGTTCGATAACAAATTGATGACCAAGATCTGTGAACTTTTTGGCTTCAAGCAACGTAATTCGTCAATGTATTATGTTGCTGCAAATGGATTAGCCGAAGCATTTAACAAGACGCTTTGCAACTTGTTAAAAAATGTCGTCTCCAAATCTAAAAGAGATTGGCATGATAGAATAGAAGAAGCTTTGTGGGCATATCGTACGACTCATCGCACGCCGACACAGGCAACTCCTTATTCTCTTGTTTATGGAGTCGAAGCAGTTCTTCCTCTTGAGCGTCAAATACCGTCCTTGCGACTCGCTGTCCAAGAAGGTCTTACTGAAGAATAAAATGCTCGCCTACGCCTTGAAGAACTTGAGTCCCTTGATGAAAAAAGGCTAGAAGCTCAACAAAGCCTCGAATGTTATCAAGCTCGTCTTTCTCGTGCTTTCAATAAAAAGGTTCGCTTGAGGTCCTTCCAAGTTGGCGATCAAGTTCTTGCAGTAAGAAGACCTATTATCACCTCTCGCAAATCTGGGGGCAAATTCACTTCAAAGTGGGATGGCCCATATGTCGTGCAAGAAGCCTATTCAAGCGGAGCTTACAAGTTAGTTGATGCAGATGGCATGAGGATTGGCCCCATCAACGGGAAATTTTTGAAGAGGTACTATCCTTAAAAAAAATGATGCTCCTCAACGCACGAGCCTAAACCTGCAAGACATGATGCTCCTCGACGCACGAGCCTAAAACTGCAAGTCATGATGCTCCTCAACGCACGAGCCTAAACTGCAAGTCATGGTGCTCCTTGATGCATGAGCTTAAACTGCATGTTGCAATGCTCCTGGCCCGCACGAGCCTAAACTGCGAACGGCACCAAAAAAAAAAAAAAAAAAAAAACTCACCCATTTGAACTACGTTATGACTTGATCCTCTTCACCGAGGTACGTAGGCAGCTTAGAGTTTCATTCTAAGTTCAGTCGCATGAGTTAAAAAAAAATAGTTTGGCGCCAAACTATTTTTTATGAGGAAAAAAGTACCTTTAAAACCAATCAAAAAGTAGTATTGTTGCTTTCATCAAAGAACGGAGGACTTCTACTATGGCAACGATACAAGGAAAAAGTGGCAAATTTATATGAACAAGCAAGGGAAGAATAAGGAAATTCTTGTATATGGAAAAGTTTAAAACCAGGAAACAAGGATTTCAAACATGGGAACAAATTGCAAACCCTTGGAGTGCTGGGGGATTCTTACCAAATTTGTTAAGTCTTTAATTTGTCCTATGTAAGATGGGTTTGGCTTATTTATTTTGAGTCCATACACGTTCTTTTCATAGAAGGAATGATGACCAAGTGTTTCATGGAACAAAAAAATACTTATCCCATGAACAAGCCAAGTTATTTTATAACTTTGGTAATACCACTGGTTAGCTCTACATTGATGGTTATTATGTATTGCAAGCTAACATTCAAGCTGCAACATAG
Organism: Nicotiana noctiflora; assembly: GCA_032618575.1. Lineage (NCBI taxonomy): Eukaryota > Viridiplantae > Streptophyta > Magnoliopsida > Solanales > Solanaceae > Nicotiana > Nicotiana noctiflora. The sequence goes on from JASVEL010007576.1 coordinate 19,683, forward strand.
TGATAATGGCATTGGCCAAAAGCAATTGACGCAACTAAATTCTTCTCTAACATGGAAAAAAAATCAAGATGGTTAACTTTGGTACATCAGACCATTTGACTAAATGATTCACGAAGGGATGTTATCTTCATGGGTACTTCAAGTCTCTTCTTTGATTTCGGCAAGCCTACATCCCGACAAGCCTTGAAGCATGGGGCATTTGTAGGCTATTAAAATTTTGTCAAATTTAAATCCATAAAAAATTTGGATTTTACCACAAATTAAATATATATTGGTCCAATTAAGCAACATGGACTGGTATAATTGGGTTTGTTATTTAAATCCAATCAAATTGATTTAAATAAATGTCCATTAATATATTATTGGGCTAGCCCGTCAATTAGTCTTCTATCAAATGAACCGGCCCATAAGCCTCAAGCGCAATGTCCACTAGGGTTTTCTTGAAGACTACTCCACCCACACCTATATAAAGGGGTCAAAGGAGAAGGCTAAGACAAGCAAGTAAGCAGAAGGAAAGGCTAAAGAAGCTCTGAAGGATAGCATCAAGGTCTCCATCCATATCTGCAATCATCGTCTGTGGTCAAATTCCAAAGGCGAACTCAAGTCATAGGCGGGCGGCTTCAAATCTTTCGTTCGTGATAACTGCAACATCAAATCCTGGTTCGTGACGAGCTTCAAATCGTTCGTGACGTACTACAACTCTGAAATCCGTCAAGTTCAAGATCAAGCTTTTAAGCTCTTGAACCATCATCCATAACAAGAAGAATCAGAGGACTACATCTCTTTTGATTTAGAGATATTTTAGAGATTGTAACCCCATCACTTGAATTTAAATATAATATTTATCGCTATTTTTCTTGTCTTGATTATTATTTTTCAGGAGCGAAATTTAGTTGTTACAATATATAAAACAGAACTCTCGTGTTAGATCGCTCAATAACTTATTTTCTGTCGAATTTTTCTATTATTGTTATATAAATTCCAAAAATGTCTACAGCAAAATTATAGATTAGTCAATTTACTTAATAAAAAATAAATAAAAAATTTAAGAGAGAGAGAGGAAACAAATGGACGCAACATGTGGAGTAAGAAAGAAAAAGGGCAGAGAGTTACCATTCAAAATTGCTTCCCCCAATTCTTCAGCAACTCCTTATTTCTTTTGGGCTATAAATAAATCAGACACACGCTACCGACCTCTTCGCATCACATTCCCTCCATATTTCTGCCTTCATTAATCTCTATTTTTCAAGCTTCTTCTTCTACCTTTGGTAAGCTTCAGATCTCGCTTTCTCCTATACGTCTTCTCCCGATCTATGCTTTGATTGATCTAATTACTCATTCATCTGGTGAATTTCAACCTTGCATTGCTCAGTTTTCGCTGTTTTTTTTTCTCTATACTTTATTTAAGTTATTTACGTGTTCTTTTTGGCTCTGATCCGCGTGGATTTTCGTTTGTTTACACTTGATTTGAGCATCGGTTGTTTTATCTAGCTTAATGTTCTTCGTTTCGGAAGTCTTGTGATTAGCTTTTGTATTTTGGCGCTATTTTTTATTTGATCTGTGTATGAATTTGGTTGTTTTTTTCCCTCTAATTATGATTTTTGGTTTTACTTAAATTGATCTGCTTAATTTCATGTCGTTTGCGTGTGCTTGATCTTGCACTGATTGTTTTATTTAGCTCAATGTTGAAAGTTTTGATTTTTGCTTCGAAAATTTTGCTTTTTTTATTTTTTATTTTGCTTTGATCCGAGTAGGATTTGGTTGTTATGCCACTAATGGTTTAGTCTTAATTGAATTGATCTTGAATTTCAATGGTGAAGTGTATTGGACAAATTTTGGTGACTCTTCTTCTAGGATAGTGCTAGAAATGCTGCCATTTTGTCAAAGCTTGTAAATCATTTTGTCTGGTATTTGGGAATCTGTGCAAGCAAGAATAAATCCATGCTAAATCTAGTGCATGTACTAAAGTATGCTTAAAGCTTCAAGTTTTACAGTGCTACATTTTGTGGAGACATTGTGGCTGATTGCAAAAGCTTCTCTTTTTCTCTCTGTCAAGCGGATCTTGTTTTGATTAGCTGCTGTAGTATGTGAGCACGTTCAATTTTCTTTTGTGATCTGACACTGGAATATATTAATTGATGCTGGCCAAATATTCCAGCATCCGATCTCCCAACTCTTATTGTGATAAAAGAAATGAAAGCAGGCTAAATCTTGCATTTTTAGTTCCTCGATTTGTATGTGCAGTCCTTTATTTCAACACATCCCCCCTCCCCCCAAACTTTTTTTTTTAATTATGTAGGGTCAGTATCATCTTTCTTTGTTACCTTTCCCTTTGTTTTGTGAGGTCCTATGCACTTACTTCAAACATAGAAGAATGTACATATAACATTCCTGTTTATTCTGCAGACAATTTGGTAAGACCAGTAACCAAGACATCCATGGGGACTGTTGTCGATTCTTCTAACCAGGTAAGTTTCTTCACAAAGAATATTCTTACTACCTTGATTGTTGGTGCTAGCTCACTTTGTGGATGGGTTCTGATTCTGATATTATCTAAGCATCTGGAATCTGAATAAAGTGAAATGCTTCCTTTACTAGCAGACATTAGATGCTTGACATTTAAGCTATCTATCTTCTCTATTGTCTACCTGGAGTTTAAAAAAATGGTAAAAGCTAGCATAAAAAATATGAGATTTTGAGGCTTTAAATAGTAGAGTTGTGGTGTCCATTTCTGATGTCTTACAATAGATGGGGCTACAGCAATTGCACTGTGAATTTAGATACCGATTTTCTAGATTTGCAGCATGCATGCACCAACACCGATACCAAGAAAGAGCGGCAATAAGGGTCCAACTCCCATTCCTTCTCTGAAGTTTTAAAATTTGTGAAGACTTCTCATATACTTCTATGGATTTTTGTCGAGAGGAATTAATTATATTATCTTAAAAACATTACTTTGGAATATAAAAAAATTTCCCCTACTCAAGTTACCACCTCCACCCTTTGTAAATAGTATAACTATCAATGAATTCTGCTCCTGCACAGTATCATGCAGATGCCACATTCTCCTTAGATTGATATTCTTTTTTCCAATGATGAATTGCAGGGAGCAGGAAGCCTGCCAACCAACAAGGTCTCTGTTATTTTTGTTCTAGGTGAGTTTTTCAACATCAACATCACATGATTTTAGGGCATCCTTGATACAGCACCTCATAGTATGGCAAAAGTATTTTGCCTAAATGTAGTTGATGTGAGGATTAGAGGTGGAACTCATTGGACAATCATATATTTGCCATTGTAGCAGTTAATATGCAACCTTTAGGGTTACTTTTAGGCTGTAAGAGCCACAAGTGTATAACTCCTTTGTTCAAACCATCATAATCCATTTATTAGATTAATTCATGATTGGCTGTACGACCATTAGGATCCTTTGGGCTTTTACATCCAGTTTTGATCAAAATGAAACAGGAAGCTATATTGAAGGATGGTTGTAAAAGCCATATCAGATTGACTGGTTGGAACAGTTACTACTCTAGTTTATGTTGTGAAGATATAATTAATATTCGAACGTAATGGGCTTCATTTTTGTGATTATTTACATTATAGTTAACAGGCGGGTTTTATAATTATTTGACACGTGAGGGTTACGGAAGAAAACCTGTAAGGAAGGTATATCTAGTATACTCTTTACTAGTTGCTCCACTTCTTTATCTTCTCGATCATGAAAGAATCTGTCTGTGAATTATGAATTAAATTTTATTAGGAAATCACGATGCAACCTGTGTGGATTAGTGGATCCAATACACATCCTCATTGGCCATAGCATATTTCTTGATGCAATCTGTACCCTTCATATGGGATTTTTATCTTGAGCTAAGATTTGTTTTCACTATTAACATGGACAGGTGGCCCAGGCAGTGGTAAGGGCACCCAGTGTGCTAATATTGTTGAAAACTTTGGGTACACCCATCTAAGTGCTGGCGATCTTCTCCGAGCAGAAATAAAATCTGGTTCAGAGAACGGGTAGGATATCTGTGTTTTGATTGTGTTGCTTTATCTTTCTCCGTACTTTTTACCCTTGGTAGTTTCAACCAGCATTTTGTATAGTAGATCAATAGCCGTTTGTTAAGTTGCATTATCCTTTCGTTTTTAGTTCAATAGCTGGTTCAAGCAATGATTATTGCACACAAAGGATTACTCTTCAGCACCATGATTTAAATGTGGTGCAAGAGTTTAAGACTGTACTAGTTTTGTTTGTATTTCATCATATTCCGAGAATTGCTCATTGTATCAGCATTGTAAACTGTTCATTTCACATATGTACAGGACGATGATTTCAAACATGATTAAAGAAGGGAAAATTGTACCATCAGAGGTAACAATTAAGCTTCTCCAACGAGCAATTCAGGAAAATGGGAATGACAAATTTCTTATTGATGGTTTCCCTCGCAATGAGGAGAACCGTGCAGCTTTCGAGTCAGTTGTGAGTTCCTCAGTACACCCTCTTTTAGCTGCATCTTGATAATTCATAATTCTCCTATTCAGTTGAGAGTTGTTAAACTTTGACTATCACACTTCTAATGTTTTCCAGACTGGAATTGAGCCTGAGTTTGTGCTCTTCTTTGATTGTCCTGAAGAAGAGATGGAGAGACGTCTTTTGGGTCGGAACCAGGTTAGACATATAATTTCTTGGTAGAAGACTTTTCGTGTTTACAATTCTTTGAACTTTTATGTTATTCTTGTTTCTTCTTTGTTAATTTTCTTTTCTAGCTTCCTTTTTTTGTTTGGTATTCTTCTCTTGAACTTTGATTCTTTCTATAGGGAAGAGAAGATGATAATATTGATACAATAAGGAAGCGATTCAAGGTTTTCCTGGAATCTAGTTTACCTGTTATTGAATATTACAACTCCAAGGGGAAGGTTCGAAAGGTACTGTTTTATTTTTTCAGTCTTGTTACTGCCTTCCTACAAACACACTGATACACACACGAGAGAGGGAGAGGGAGAGGGAGAGGGAGGGCGGGAGGGGGGAGGGAGCGAGAGAGGAAGAGGGGGAGGGAGGGAGGGAGGGAGAGAGAGAGAGGGAGGGAGAGGGAGAGGGAGAGGGAGAGGGAGGGAGCGGGAAAGGGAGGGAAGGAGAGGGAAAGAGGGAGAGAGAGACCCTGCATATTAAACTGAAGTTGACATCTTTTTTTCTTCAGATTGATGCTGCAAAGCCTGTTGGAGAAGTATTTGAAGCAGTTAAAGCTGTTTTTGCCCCAGCTGTTGAGAAGGTAAAATACTAATATGATGGTATACTGAAAGTTACTAGGATGTTAAGATCTTCAACTTGCATGGAAAAGGATATCCGGTGTATGTTACGTAATTTGGGAAGTAAATGTCCTGTGATGCAAATGTTAGGGCTTATACGGAGCTTGATCTTTTTACGTTGAGATCAGTTTAAACCAACACCTAGGCAGTATTAATCATATGAACTTGTTTAACTGATGCTGGGGATCACTGTTAATTATATATGATTCTTGTCATACAAATGTTCTAACATTTTCTGCATGTGGTTTGATTATTTGGAGCATTATTTGATTTGTAATGATTGGTGTGGTTAAGTTTGCTCCTAAACTTTGCTTTATCTAGGAGAAATCTCTCCATTTATAATTGAGTATGTAGGTGATTCACTCTGTTGTTGGCTGTTGCTCTTAAGCTCATGATATGAGTGTATTTTCCGTTTATTTTTCAAAATAATTTAAATTTTTCCTCTGCATTTTCTGTAGAATTTCATACAGATTCTCGTTGTATGTCACAGGTTGCTGCCTAGGAAAATATTGGTAGAGCGGCATCATGATCAAGTGTTACTGGTAATTGAGATCTCTAAACTTGGACTTCCTTGTGTTACTTCTAGAGCTTTGCTTGGGTTGCAATGTATGATCTGTGTTTCTCATCTTTATTGATTTTATAAGTTGACCTTCTCGTATTACAACGTTCCATTTTCTCCAGGTATACCAGTATTGTTTGCATTTTGGTGCTTGCTATGCGTCTTCAGCAAGGCGATGTATCTTTATAGATTCTACTTTTATAGAAGTTTATGGCAAAGATTTCTTTTTCTTTCTTCCTATTTTTTGTTCTTATGAAGGGAACAAATGCTGTATTATGGCATATTGCCTTTGTATTATCATTGTCGTGACTGAATTTTTATAAATAAGATTATAAGAGTTTCTCTCTCTCTCACGCACACACATACTTGGACCTTTCGTGAACCATTAAGAATTGGGACTTAACATGTGGTAATTAGTAATAGACCTAACACAAAAAATTCATTTACATCATCCTATTCCCCCGCTAGAAATAATAAGAAATGTTTTTCTTTTATACAGGAGAACAATTTGTTGCATCTGGTGTAGAACAAATGAGTTTTTCTTGGAAGAATTGTTAGAATATAAAATTTTAGTTTTGGGAAAACAAAAACTACTGTTTTTTTCTTAAAACTTGGTAGCATTGGTTGGCCAACTGGACGTGCACCATCCTGCTCAATTTGATATGGTATTAGTCCCTACAAAGGTCAAATCTACGAGATCTCTGGTCCTGGGATTTTCAGTACCACAATAATAGAACAATCTTTTGGCAAATAACTCTATCACATGCTATAAAGACGACCTCTGAAGAATACAGAAGACGTATGGATTCTAACAGTTGGGAATAACTGACACTAAAAATTCTAATATAGCTAGTTGCTAGTAACAAATACAGAAGGTGAATTTTAAACAAATATAATGCCATTTTCTTGGATAGTGTCAAGAATAATCCCAAGTCTACCTTCTATTCGCTCATTCCTCCCGGGCTCATATGCAATGGCGTAGACATCAGCTTCTTTTGATCGCTCTGCAATCAACTTGCCTATCACCCTAGCAGCGTTGTTGTCAGTAAGGGAAGGCAACGAGTTCCTCAAGTCTTTCGCATTTGTGGTAGCAACAGAGACCACCTTGCTGGTTCCTCGATGCATTACTTTTGCATGGATAAATCGTTTTGAAAAGAAAATGTTTAGTAAAAAAGGTCTCAAGTACATATCCGTCCTTTGTTTCCATGATTTCCTGTTAGGCCTTTTTGCAGCTTCACTCCGCGATCTTCTTGTCCATGCAGCCTCAATAACAAACTTCTACAAAAAACAAAAAACAAGTATTCTCAAATGACGCATGAAAGATATACTCATGCTGCAGTTTCTAAGTCCTATTGTTTCTTTCTGTTATCCATGCTAAGCTAGCATATAATCATGTACAGAGAAGATAGGCCAGACTACAATAATACTTTCAGAAATTGTACATTGTATGTATACCTCACATTTTGATCCTAACTCATCTCTTGTTAGTACAAGCATATATTATCCGACCAACAACAACAACAAACCCAATGTAATTCCACAAGTGGGATTTGGGGAGGGTAGTGTGTACCCATACCTTACACTTACCTTGAGAAGATAGAAATGTTGTTGCCGATAGAGAAAAACGTTTTTCACAGATAAGAAACTTCACAATTTCAAACATTCTTGTCTTCTCATATCTTTATTTGAAGAAAACAAAAAACAAGAATCTTGTCTGCAAACCATGAATGATTCAAAAAATTATGTACGCGACTACTTGCAGAAAAAATATCAAGTACCCTTTTCTAGGCTATTAGGTAAGCAACGATGAAACACTAATTGATACATTTCTGAAGTTAATTACAGATATTTAAAATAGCCAGATAAAGAATATTCAAATTTCCCTCCCATGACTGATCACTATCATATACTTAAATCTTAGAGTTACTTCCCAAAATAAAGAGAATTTAGGCAATAACGTGTTGCCTCCATTTTCTCCAAATCCATCGAATACAGAGAACAAAGGTAAGTCTTCCATACTCAATTAAGAACGTGACAGCTGAACCATTTCTATAGAGTTGTGGTTTTAGGTTTTTGATTCCCCATGCTTGTTTATTGGGGAGAGAGTTGTTTGTTTGTGTGATCCAAACGCATCACTATATAGCACCTATACTCAAATCTAGAAGTTACTCTCCAAAATTCAGCACATCTGCTTAAAAATCAAGTAATAAAGAGAAGAACGGCATATGTACCCGAACCAAGTACAATAAAAGTTCAATGAAGAGATTCAAACATTGATCAAAATATCGGAAAAAGAAACATCTGCATGTGAATACTACTTTCCAGAGTATAATTGTAGGTAAAGATGACAGAAATATAATGCCAAACAAGTTAAAGGTGAGATAGTGAACAAAACTACCATGAGTTTTCCACAGATTGTATCTATCCTAAAGCAATTTCAACAAAAATAAGTTGCCAATTCTGAAGCCCAAAATATGAGAATCTTTTACGTCAACAGCTAAATCAAATGCAAATGCAATACCAATAGGCCGAGCTAACCTTATGTCAAGATACATTAAAGCAGCGGTAAGCACGGTCTAATAATATGTACACGGGTGAGGAACTTCATAGAACACTCTCTACTACAATCATACGAAGATATTCAGACTGTTAAGAGTGCAAATAGCTGATGCTGAAAAGAAGGAAGATATTTAGCAACTGTTTCGACAATACTTTTTTTTCACATAAAAAACGCTCTCATTCGACCACCTTCTTCTCCCCCTTCCACGAAGGAGGTTCTATCCAATCAGAAACTTAGAATCCACAAAGGTCTCAATGTCTAATTTGCTTGGAACAAACATTTATATCTATGAGTTGCTTTCAGTACTTCTCAAATTGACAATGCAAAAATACGTCAGAAACCTAGATTTCATAAAAATCCAAACTTTCAAAAGTAACAATGGCATCTCAATCTGAAAATTTAAAACTGAACAATTATATGCCTACTCCTCAGCTAAGCCCCCAAAAGACCAGGCGGGTGGGGGGGGGTGTGGAAGCAATCAGGATAAGGTCAATAATATTCACATTTCAAATTATATTTCTCAAGTAGTTTGATTATTCACTCCGTAAACAAAATCATGAAATGTGTTATACATAATGATTGTAATTAGAGCAAGAAATTGATAGAATTAATTACAGGACCAAAAAAATCCTCAAACAAAATAAATAGTAGTAGAAGAAAATTGAATAAACCAAAAAGATGAAAAAAAGAAGAAAGATACCTGGGGGAGAGAGAGATTAGAAGGGCACGGAATGGAAGAAACAGAAAGTTTGAGTTGGGGAAAAGAAGAAGACCATGAAAGGGAATTGGGTTTATCTCTATACACAGATGGAAGCAATTCGGAGGAAAGGGAGAAACAGAGAGGTGCTACTGAAGAAGAAGAAGAAAGGGAAGAAGTAGCCATTGTATATTTGTTGGTCTGAACAACAATGAGAGTTCCAATTGGGGCTCTAATTAGTAAGTAGTATGCTGTTTGGTTTACTTTGTTGCAGGATAGGCCTATTCCCGTCTAAAGAGCAAAAATGTAGAAAGGATAGCATGATTATTACTCTACTTAACTGGAATTATAGGTAATTTCATTGATTAGGATATACTTATGTTAAGATTACATTTAAATTCTTTTTCAGTTAACTTTATGAAATAATTGAAAGTAGGAAATAGAATATGTTAGTACTATATTTATAACATATAAATACCATTTTAAAATTTTACATTATATCAATACCTTTTTTAGTTTGTAGCAAAAAATTTAAATTTAATATCTTCCTATAATTAAGCATTAATAAATGGTACAAAATATTTTTCTCTCACCCAATTAACGTATAACTCCCACTTTTCATTCTTTCTCTTTCTTCTTAATACAGTTTTCACTCTTCTTATACACATTATAGCCCGTCTCCGCTATTAACAGAGGAAAGTTCCGCTATTTTCACACTATATCCTCACGCAGCAAAGATTCCCAGTAAGAACCCTATTTGAGATATTTTAATTTTTTCAGTAGATTTTCAAAAAGTATGCATATGTATTCAAGTGTATTTATCTTAAATACTTGAACTTGTATCCGTATGATACCATATATCTTAGCATATTTTAGTAATTTATTGATATGTATTAACATGTATTGAATTTGTATCTGTGGACAGATGGAAGAGCAAATCGCACAGTTTGGAATCCTCTTCCTCTGTTTTTTGTCCTTCACGTTTATACGATTTCAATATAGAGAAGAATACATATTGCTGTTGTATCTTTAAGTTTGTTAACTAAAATTAGGGAAATCAAATTTGATTTGATTTTCTTCCGTTTTTATCTTCTTCAACGTCCCATAACTTGTGCAGATACGTTACATAATTTGCGCTAAATATAGTTGAATACATCTTAATACATATCCAGTTTAACTAGAATTCATGTTTGTGTGGCGTTATTTTATGTTGTATTCTTGAATACAATACATTTAATACATTATATATATCGTCAATTACAGTAAAATATATATATACCACGTAATATAAAAAATGGTTTCTATTTATTGCTAATTAGGTCTTAAAGATTATGCTTTGTGAAAAATTCTCTTGAAAGTATAACATGTTGGAGCTTTTATGGGCCGCTTATGTATTACCAGTGGCCTGTAAGGCCCAAAAGTGCTGCTATTGGGCTACTCTATTGGACCTTGGTCCTTTACCCTTTCTTGATGGGTGTAAGTGCTTAGCTATTTTTAGAGATGTTATTTAGAAGTTAGTTAGTACTTATTTTGTTTTAAAGTTTTAAATTAAAAATCTTAACTTTAGGATACTTTTGTCCCAATAAATTAAGTTGAAAACTAAAATTCCGGACATATTGTTGATTCCTAAATAGCAACCTTTTAGAAAAGCTAGTGTCATTTCTACTTTCTTAATGGAGGTCGGTGCTTTGCAGTTTGCCGAATACACAAGTCGAGGACAAATCAACTTTCTTTTTCTTTTTCTTTTTGGGCTTTAAATACATTTGGTTGTTCAGCCATCCCTAACAAGTCATTGGAAGCTCCGCCCTATAGCTGCTAGTAAGGGTGTTTAAATCGAATCGAAAAACCGCATCAAATCGAAAACTAAATTAAACTGATTAAAAAATTCGACTAAGTTTGGTTTGACTTGATTTGGTATTGAGTAAAAAAACCCGAAGCAAACGGACATATAAATATAGAAATTTTATTTATATTTTTAAGACTTTGTAGTGATTTTTCTTTAGAAAATGTAGAAATATTTGGGATCCTCTCATATATTAATCTTGAAAGCGTAAATTAAAGAAAAATTATTGTTAGACGACTAAGAAAATAACTATCATGTATTACTAAAAAAATTCTCTCATTAGAATAGTTTAACAGATCATATATTTGTCAATTGTTTCCATATTTACTAAACATATATTCACTTATCAAACCTTATCTATAATTTTAATAACGTAAGTTTGAAATAATATTTATGTAAAAAAACAAATCCGAAGCCCAAAAAACCCGGCAAAACCGAACCAATACAAACCAATATAATTGGTTTGGTTTAATTTTGATGAAAACTGAACCAAACCAGTCCATATACACCCCTAGTTGCTAGTCAATATACATATGTTATACAACGGGATTGGCAGTGGGGCAGATAAATGGTGGAAAGAATGCACAACCAGGCTTGCCTTTCTATACTTTTGAGATTTGAGTAAAATGTTCCATTTCGATCAATATTCTGAGTTTGGGGAGTACCTATTCCTGATAAATTCAGGTCATTAAGTGGTTTAGATTAAGATTGTATTGTGGGCCGATTTCGGACCGGAACCGCGGTCTTGGCGGGCCTGGCGATCCTGCCGGGCCGGTCCTGGTGTGCCGAGCCCATGTGGTCCTTGAAGCCCGTGGCGGACCGGTTACAACGTCTGAGCCCACGAGATAGGGACCACGAAGACCGGGACCGGTTAGCGGTACTGGGCTGGTCCTGGCGGGCCTGGCGGTCCTGGGCCGGTCCCAACGGTCAAAATTTAAAAAAAAAATTTAAAAAATGGCAAACGGTCAGATTCATAAAATAGCAGTTGGGTCTGCAAAAATAGTTGTTTGGCACTTTAAAAATTAGCCAAATAGCCCCCAAACTTTAATATAACTCCAAACTTTATATAATTACACTTTTTCCTAATTCTCAACTATAAATACCCCCTCATTCTTTCATTTTTACTCACTAATTTATCAATCTATCTCAAACTCTCTCAATCTTTCTCAATCTATATCCAAATTCTCTTATATAATTGCTTATATTATTATTCCAATTTTGTGAAATTTTGTGAAGTTGGTGAATTGAAGTATTCAAGTCTTCAAGTCTTCAACGATTTTCAATTTTCAATTTTGAAGAAGTTATTCGGCAATTCGGTAAACTCATTCCAACTCTTAATTTTTAAGAATATATTTTGTGTGCTTTAGTTTGCATAATTATAATTAATATGGCATTTTCTTTGAAAAAAATATTTAGTAGTAAGGGAAAATCTAATATGGGTGAAAATAATCGTCAACCAACTACCCTTCCCCCCCGGTTCCCCGACCTACCCGTCCTGGTGGTCCAATTATTCTTGATAGTGATAATCCTTGTTTCCAATTTACCGATTCTATGAATTTTGCCATAATATTACACGAGAAGATCAATTAGATAACGAAATTATGACTGCTCTTTATCCTAATTTAAAAGTTCATAGGCAACTGGATTTTGATGAAAGCCCAACATGATTTTGATGAAACTCAATAGGATTTAGATGAAACCCAACCGGATTTAGATGATACACCTACTAGTTCGGCTAATAACCCAACTGATGCACCACAAGACCCACCTGTACAAACACCTACTTTAGTAGACAACCTTGTAAACGCCAAGAAACGTCATTAGTTTGAAATTTTTTTACTCAACTAAGAGATCAAAATAGGGCTCGGTGTAATAATTGTAAAAAATTGTTGGTGCATAAATAAACTGGAGACCGTAGTGGCAGGGGTAGTTTGACTAGGCACATACTAACACACCCTAGTGAAAAAGTTAAATATTACAAATTGAAAGCACAGCTAGAGGGGACAAGTGTAGAAAATGCGGGTAACCCTAGTACAGGTTCAAATCTAGTTCAACCTGGAATTAACATTGTCACCGGAGGTATATTATATTATGATCCAAATAAAGATAGGGAAGAATTAGCAAAGATAGTTACCGTTTACCATATACTTTTCCTTCTAATTAAAATTTTGTGCATTATATTAGAAAAGTTTTTAATCCAACTTATGAAGGTTGGCCTAGGGCAACAGTTAAGGCCGATATTTATAAATTTAAACACGAATACGAACAATATTTGCGGTATTTATTTAGTCATATAAGTAATCGAATTTCTATTACCACTGATATTGGTAGAAGTAATAACGATTGTGATTACCTAACTGTTACTAGTCACTGGATAGATAAGGAGTGGATAATGCAAAAAACGCATTCTTGCGTATAGAATACGTAATTCACGTCACACATGTAAGTTTATCGCTAACACTGTTGGAGATATTTGTAGATATTTTTGCATTAGTGATAAAAATAATATCAATTTCTGTGGATAATGCTTCTAGTAACACTAGTGCAGTAGGCATTCTTACAACAATATTAAATCCTGCATTTAGTAATATATTTCATGTTAGATGTATTTGTCATATTTATCATTTAATTGTCGGTGATGGTATGCGAATTTTAAATTTAGAAATTGGAAAGGTTAGAATGGCTCTTATTTGGCTTTTTTATTCCAACCGTAGAAGTAGACTTAGAGAGTATTTTAAAAAATATGTTGAATATGGCCTTAGAGAAATAAAGGTTCCTAAACCTTGCCCTACTAGATGGAATTACGAATATAGGAAACCAATTAATGCAACGTTCAATGCTCGGGTTGGGGGTGTGGATGATAATGAAATGCTTACAACCCAAGATTGGACAAATGTTAAAATTCTTATAGATTTTATAGAACATTTTCAAGCTACTACAAATGTATTTTTCAGACAATATTATCCAACTATTTCAAATTATTTAGTTTATATTGCAGCCTTATGTGAATTATTTATGAATTTTTCGGAGGGTGGGCAAATTTATCAACTTGCTATAAATGCAATAAAAGAAAAGTTTAAAAAATATTTTTTCCCTATCCCACTATTTATGGTGTAGTTGCAATGTTAAACCCTACAATGAAATTAGGAGGTCCTCATTTTTGGTATACAAATATTTATTGAAGGATTTATGAGATTTGTTAGAGATATAATGTAGATTGTATTGTAACTTGTACTTTGACACATCTTCTTTAGTTTTTTTTTTCTTTTAATGGTGATATTAGTACCTTGTTGTGCTCATTCCATTGGGGGGAAGAAGACTAATAAAGATATGCCATTTTCGGTAATAGAAATTATTATACATTTGTTTGATTCTTTGAATATCTCTTAATACATAATATATATACTTAATACATATATACATAATATATATACTTAACATATATATTAACACATAATATATAGATTTAACATATATATATATATATATATATATATATATATATATATATATATATATATATATATATATATATATATATATATATATATATATACATATATACTTAATATATATACATAACATATATACTTAACTTGTACTTTGGCACATCTTCTTTATTTTTTTCTCTCCTTTTAATGGTGATATTAGTACCTTGTTGTGCTCATTCCATTGGGGGGAAGAAGACTAACAAAGATATGTCATTTTTGGTAAAATTATTACACATTTGTTTGATTCTTTGAATATCTCTTAATACATACTCCATATACTTAATACATATATACATAATATATATACTTAACATATATACATAATATATATATTTAACATATATACATAATATATATACTTAACATATATAGTTAACATATATACATAATATATATATTTAACATATATACATAATATATATACTTAACATATATAGTTAACATATATATATATATATATAGAGAGAATTAATATATATATACTTAACATATATATATACATATACTTAACATATATACATAATTTATCATTATTAAACAATTTTTTTTCTATTTAAAAGCCCACGAGGCCCACGAAGCCCGCCAGGCCCAGGACCACATGGGCTTAGGCCCGCCACGGGCCGGTCCTACCCTTCAGGACCGCCGCCCGGGACCGCCACAGTTCAAGCCAGCCAGGCCCAGGCCCACGAAGATCGGCCCGCCAGGCCCATTTAGGCCCGGGCCCGGGACAGATTACAGCCTTATTTGTGTGGATATAATTTTTTAAAATTTGTGGTCTTAAATATATTATAGTATTTGTATGACATTAAAAACTTTTCATTAAGAATATAATAATAATAAGTTTATGATAAATTATTACTAAATTCATTAAAAAAAATTTATTCTTTTTGGAACAGAATAAAAAAAAAGTTCTTATAATCTAAAACAACGAAAATATTATAACAGATTCGAACAACTCAATACGTGCCGATCACAGTTGTGTCCAGCTTTAGGATTAAAAACAAAAACACAAAAGAATAAAACAACAATAGAGAAACTTTGAATACTAATGCATAAAATATAAATAAACGAAAAGAATTGAAACAATTAGACACGAAGAGAACTGACGCAGCACGCAACATTACTGTCTTAATTGGTGAAAAAGTTAGAATCGATTCTTTAACTATTCCAAGAGAAAAGAAGTGAAAATGAAAAAAAAAAAATCCAAAACCAAATCTACTACCTAACACCAGTAAGGAGACGCACACCAACAAAAGTTACGGTGAAGTAATAAGTGTTTATTCATCTTTAACCAAAAATCTCGAGTTTGAGTCTCTAAATATAGAGTCGTGTTTGTTAGGGAGCGTTATATTCCAATATAAATCTTTTCGGCGCGAATCCGTATTAGTGGGGCCCCAATATAAGTATTAAATAAGGTATACTAGTTATGTTGTGATTAATAATGTTGAGATTAGTTATAGTGAGATTATTTTTTATCGATTGTTTGTTTGGTTTATTAAAAGTTTTAATTGTACGGTTTTGTCTTTATATATGCTTATCCATGTATTAAAATTTATAATATTGCTAATGCTATAATTTGCTATAATTGTACAAGACTAATATCGGAAAGGAATGATAACTAATACCTCTATTTATCTACAAGTTAAAAGTCACTATCAAACAAAGAATTAACGATACCAAAACTAATAAATAATACATTTAGTGATTTACCGAATACATCCTATCAATCACCCGTAACCATAAAGAGTGGACACCAGTAGGGGGGGGTTGGGTTTTGGGGGGGGGGGGCGCACAGGGGGACCGATATTCTGAACTTTTGGATTGGAATGATGGGAAAGAATGGACGAGAATGGAACCATGTTTTGTAAATGGGATATAATATAAGTGGGTTGGGTGGGGAAGGTGGGGGGGGGGGGGGGAGTATGTCATATTCATGTATTTTCCCAATGAAAACAAATCTTAATAAGTATTCTATCCTGATTTAAATGGAGAGTTTGGATTTTGAGAGATAAATTTTTTTTATTTGACTGTATTTTTTAATATGTTTTTTTAATAGAGTATATTTTATATTAATAATTATTGTAATTTATAATATTTTTTACATAATTTTTAAATATATAAATTGTATTTCAAATAATTTTAAAAAATTTATATCTAAATATAGAGTCAAAATTAAAAAGTTTAAATTTCGAAATTCATATGTCACGTGAGGGAGTAGTATTTTAAGGGCAACCTTATCCATCCATTTAATTTCATCTGTGAATTTGAAAGCCGTACTTGGAACATAAAATATCTAACGTACTCCTATTATAGAGTGTATTTTAGTGTCGGCTATAACGTGCTCTGAACACACACACACACACAGAGCACGATTACAGAATAAGGGAATGGATTTTCATTTTGAGCCATTAGCGACAGTAACAGCCGCAGCCACCGCCCTTTTCTTGATTTGCACTATCAAATTCCGGTGGTTCCGCCCTGATAATCACCTGCCGCCGCCGTTCTCCGCAGAGGATAACTATGACGACGGACGTAGTTGCTGTGCTGTGTGCCTCAACGACGTGAGCGGCGGCGACATGTGCCGGAAACTGCCGAAATGCGACCATGTTTTTCACTTGGAATGCGTCGACGCTTGGCTACAGTCAAATTGGACGTGCCCACTTTGCAGAAGGCAAATAACAGATGGTACTCCTAAGCAACAACGTGAAAACACCATCTTCTCTTTACTATTTTCCCGTTGTGAAGATTTTCTGGCCAAGATTAATGCTATGCCGAACAACTCATGACGGTTTTGTTCGAGAACGGAGTTTTTGTCCATCCTTGAATTTTTATTCGAGTTTTAAAGTTAAGGGTCCTAGTTGTCGCCATTGAGGCCAAAAGAAGAAAGAGGAGCTCTAATGGCTAATATTAGCTTAACTATAATTGTAATAAATAATGTAATGGGGTGTGACTTATATATGCTTGGACTTTTGTACTAAGAAAGTAGTGAAAAGTGATGAAAATAATGTAAATGTAATCATACGTGGGAAGCATTATCATGTTTGATCAGTTTTTTTCTTTCTTTCTTGGATTACTCTTCTAATTGTCATGTTTTATTCATATATTTTTCACGAATTACTACTTTTCAAAAGGTCAAGTCACAATATTCTGCTTGTAGTTATGTTAATTTAAGCTAATCCAGCAATTCAATGATCAATTAAGAGATAGTTTGACAAGTTATGTTTGTATTAGTTATTTTGAGATTAGTTATCTCATATTATTTTTTATTGACGGTGGTTGTTGACCTTTAAAATCGAATAACAATTAAAGTTATAAGTAGTTTTAAGGATACATAATTTTACCTAGCACCATTTGAGAAGTACAATGATTAATAGCAGAAATAAACAACAAAGTAAAGAAAACCAGTATTGAAATGCAATTCAACCCTCGAGTTGGGTCGCCCTCGAACTGAGTGGGTAAGAGTAGAGTTATAAAACCAACGGATGAACAAGAGAATATAAGAGAAAATAGTATTGTATTGCTTTGATATGCATGAATGTAAGATGGTTACAATGTGATTAGGACCCTCTTTATATAATAGAGGAATTCTATCTATGGTACAATTCTAATTACGAAAGTAAATCCCATGATGGACTAAATAAGCGCTCTTGATTTGATCCATTCCGAGATTTCTGCTGTGATCCCCGGCCAATCATGGATATCTCGCCCTATCGTTATTATGTTGTCTTTGGTTTTGCTCGATGTATATCCTTCTCGGTCTGCACCGATCTCGACCTCGACAGGTTCTCTGAATCCCGAACTTGGCGCCTTATCCTCGTTTGTCAGTCTGATGTGCTACGGGGCCAATCCTCGATCCATGCCCGATCTTAGTCAATTAGCAAAATTGGCAGCCTCGATTTTAACCGTATAAAGAAAGTCCCCTCATTTTTTGGATTGCAATGACAAGAAACGACATGAGTTTTTGAAATTTACCCTGATTTATCATGACATCATCACCGTGATGTAAGCGCATCCCGTCGGTGCAGTTCCCCAGGTCATTAAGGAATGTTAGTTGATAGTCGGCCACTAGTAATTTCGAATCGTCACCGTGAACCCCATAAATAAGCCATTTTTCCACTTTCTCAAACTTTACTTTGAATCTCTCGTGTGCTAATCTTCAAAGACGCTTTGCATTCATCTGTAAATCTTCAAGTTTCATTGCTAACTTCTTTCTAAAACACCAAATAATATCACCGTGTTCTTTCTTTAATCTCAACACATGGCAAAATATCTAAAACTGTTTCACAAAAGGAAAAAGCTTCCTCACCTAAGTGGCCTTTTATACCAAGTCAAAAAGGATTGTAACCGGGTAGACAAGTACGTGGTGGTTCCCTTGCTTGAAGAGTTAATCACTACATATATGGAGGGGTTTCTAAGTGTTTACACCTACCCTTTCACATTGAGTCCTCTAGATCCAATCATCGTGGACTTCTACAAGAAGTACAAAGTCACCCTCGACCAGATTCATCCTTCATTTTGGAGGATAGTAATATTGCTTCATTTTTTTGTAAGGAAAGTCGAGGGGCTTCCTTTCACCCTCGACCATCTAATTCTCCTATGTAGCTCCTAACTTTATCGATGCGGGATAATAAAGCTTCAACGTCGGTTTTCCAGGGCAATTTTCTTGAGCATAAATAAAGATAAGGATCAGAGTTGGATGGGACGGTTTGTCCGAGTGAAGACCACCAACCTGATCCCATTTGAAATCATGCAATTTCCAGAGAAATGGAATATGAAACGTGAGTATAATTCCACTTTTTAACCTCTGTTTATTATCTCCATTTTTTCATCATTTCTTATCGGTGTTTTATCAGTGTAGTCGTTGCCTAGATGCCGCGTGCGATTCCCCATCTAGAGAACTAGGTCAGAAGCCTAGTGTTGAGATCGACACACGCTGAGCGCACATCGAGCGAATTGTCGAGAGGTCGATGGGAGGCTCAAAACCATGGTAAGTTTTCATATAGTCCAATAACTCCGACCATTGTCCGAATTTCTTTTTGATCTCATTTACCCTTCTTTCGCAGGCCTTGGGAAGGACCTGCCAAAGAGGCACCCATCTGGTGATGAAGAAACCTTTCCCAACTGTCTGCTCTGAAATAGAAGAAATATCGGAAAAAGGAGAGAGGCTTCGAGCTCCACAACTTTGGACTAGCAAAAGTCTAGAAGAGAGGCAAACCTGTAAATGGATGTCATCCCTTTGACAATGGACTCAGTCCTCCGACTTGGAGGTGACTTTGAAGAGGGTAAACATGAATAAGAAAAGGAAGATGATTAAGGGTTGATAACCCGTCACGAGCTAGCACCGAGGCTCGAAAAGCTTCAGAACTTGTGGAAATCAATGTTGACTGGTCTAGGCCTGATGAGGTCGAGGAGGAGACTTCGGACCAAGTCCCCGAGCCAAAAGGAGAAGGCATTCTACCTCGGGTAAAATAGGACAGTGAAGAAGTGGTGGATGTCGGTGCAGAGAACGAGCTCGAGGCTCTACAAGATGGAGGCAGTGCTTCAAAAGATCCCCGGGGGCAATAGAGATTGGGATTCCTCCTTGTTTCCGTCAGTCTACGATTCTTTGATACGTGATGCTTAAGACGTGAAAACTTATTGTGGGGAAGGAGATCACATATAGGAGAATCACTTCCGTGGATTATTTTCCAGGATAGAAGACATCACCAATTCAGGTAAGCCAGAGGTTCCAAGAAAAAGCTCAGGTGAGGCTTCCTCGATTTCCAAACTAACCAATTAATTCTCGGCTCCTAGTGTAGATCATCGGTGCAAGCAAACCATCGTGATCACTGTCCCGAATGATACTTGTGTTCTTGGTGCCCCCATAGGGGTGGCCAACTACCTCTGGGGTTTGGACATATAGGAGGATCGAGCCTAGACGGACATGGTGGGAGTGCCTTGTCTTTTCAACAAAGCCCAACAAAATTTAAATCGGGTAGTCTCTGATTCTTCTATCCATTTCTTTTCTTAGGTTTTCTCCCTTAATTTACTTTTTTCCTTCTATGCTTACAGGATTCGACGCTTCATTATGAGGCTTTCCTCCAATTCCAAGGAGAACTGAGCTGCTATGAGGCTGATATCCAAGGGCTCACCGAGGAGAAGAATGCCTTTAAAAATTTTAGCGAGCAAAAAAAAGAAGAAATCAAGGGCCTCGAGCTAAACTAGGAATGGCTTAGAAAGAACAGAGTGAGCTGACCGAGCAGGTGATAAAAGTCTTAGAAGATCATGGTATCAGTTCGGAAGTGGTGGCTAACAGTTCGATCTCACAGGTCCATCAACTACACGAGATGATCAGGAAACTCCTTAGAGAGGTAGATACGGCGAAGGCATAAATAATAGCGTGGAAGAAAAATATGGATTGCCTTGCCTCAGAGAAATAGACTGCTCGAGCACAGTTATCCTTGGCTGAGAGCCAACTCCAATGCATGAAAGATAAAAACTTGGCACAAGCCAAGAAAATCGAGGAGCTCCGAGCTCGATTAGTCACGAAAATTGTAGTGGCAAAATTTGAGGTTGATATGGCTAAGGCCGATGCTGAGGCAATCATGGTCGTTACCGATCTAACGATGAAGTTGCTCAAGCTTGAGTAAAGGAGGTTGTTGATACTGCTCAGACTCAAGAATCCTGGGTTGCCGAGCTGGCCAAGTGTCAGTCTTGAAGGAAGAATGTCGAGGAGATTCATGCTCGTGGCTTTGACCATGCTGCCGAGATCAAAGATCCAAAAGAGCTTGAAGCTGAAACCAAAGCATTGGTCACTTTTTAAGATGATGATTCCAGGAGTGTGAGTGTATCCGAGAGCAGAGAAGATCCAAAGGGTGAAGATGTTTCTCCTAGAGAAGATTAAGTACTTAAGATCTTTTTTGGATTTTTTTGCGTAGAATATCGATCAGGCCATATTGCCCCTGTAAATAACTTTGACATATATAAATATCTCTTGCGTATGAAATTGTGATTTATTTGTGTTATATGAAATTATTATTCATAGGTTCGATGTTTGAGTAATTTGAATTGTAACCGAACTAGTGTCGAGTAAGTGCTTGCCCGAACTCGAATAGGGTAACCCTTAGGTTTTAATTGAGTGAGAATGATCCTTCAAACTGTAATGACCCTACCGGTCATCTCATGAGTTACCGCTCTGTTTCCCCCATTTCTTCTTCTTATTTCCTTTTAAGTTATATTATGTGTTATTGGGTTGGTTGTTTCGGGTTCAGAGAGTTTTTGGTAAGGGACACTTAGTAACTTTTGAGTAAGCTTAACTTGAAAAAGTCAACCGGATGTTGACTATGTGTTATAGGGCTTGGATATGTGTTCCAATGGTTCGGATATCTTGAGGAGGTAATTTGGCACTTAGAAGAACGATCGGAAAGTTTTTTGGAGGCCTGAAGTAGATTTAGTCTTGAATTGGTAAAATTGAAATTTTGGCGTTTTCTGGTTAATTGGTGAGAATTTTGATATAGGGGTCAAAATGAAATTTTAGAAGTGGCAATAGATCCATTGTGTCATTTGGGATGTGTGTGCAAAATGTTATGTCATTCGGACGTGGTTTGATAGCTTTTTGATTGAAAGCGGAATTTTGAAGATTTTAGAATTCTTAGGCTTGAATCCGATGCACATTTAGTGTTTTGATATTGTTTTGAGCATTTCGAAGGTTGGAAAAAGTCCGAATAATGTTATGGGATAGGTTGGCATGTTTGGTTGAGGTCCCGATGACCTCAGGTGAGTTTCGGGTGGTTAAATAGATCATTTCAAGTTGAGAAAAATTGCAAAAATCTGTTGTTAGTGTTGCAGACCTTTGGCCTTCACGTTCGCGAGTGGGCCCTCGCATTCGCAAAGGGTTAGGATGAGTCTATAGATTTGGATTTTGCTTTCACGAAAGAGGTCCCACATCCGCGAGGTTAGAGTCAGGAAGATTCACATTCGCGAGAGAGTAAATGCGTTCGTGATGGTTTGAGTTGTTGAGGCATCCCATTCGCGAGGGGGTCATCACGTTCGTGTAAGAGGAATTTTGGTCAACTTAAGTTTGTGCTTCGCGAACGCGAGGCATTGATCGCATTCGTGAAGGAGGTTTTTGAATAGCTGGGCAGAATGATTTAAAAGGTCTATTTCGCGATTTTTAGCCTAAGTTCCTCCATTTTTGGGCTATTTTGAAGCTTTTTGAAGAGAGTTGAAGAGGTAATCAAAGGGGACCACTTGGAGGTAAGATTTATGAACTCAATAATCAATCCTAATGTGATTTCTACCTAATTAATCATGAAATTTATATAACTTAAGCCTAAATATTGAAGAACTAGGGCTTGTAAATGGAGACCTAGAATGTGGGATTTGCGGGGTCGTTTGTGTTTGGATTTTGGTGCTTTTGATACTAATGAACTCGGTGAGTGATAAGGAGTCTATTGATATAAATTTTATTGGATTCTAAGACGTGGATCCGGGGGTTGGATTTGGAAAATTTCGGAATTTATGTTTATATTTGGCTATTTTTAAGAACATTGTGTGATGACTTGCCACGTCATCATGCCACATAGGCGCCATTTGGCATATATTAATGCCATGTGGAAGCTTACATAAGAAGAAGGCTAGTATTTGTGAGAAGATTCTAGATAAGTATGGATATTTCCTTAGGAAGAACCTAGATCTTTATGAATTTATTAGGAAAGTCCTTGGAATCTTCTAGGCTTGTAGAGAATTCTAGAGAATGGACTTATTTGTAAATATGAAAGGACTTGTAGAATAATTATTATTTACATACTAGCCCCTAGATGATTAGTATAAATAGGGGGCATTCATTTGTAATTCATCAACCAAGAAAACAATTCAAGTTCTCTCTAATACAAAGCTTCCTTTAAAAATTCTCTTGTGTTCTTTCTTCCATTCTCTTAGCGATCTTGAGTATAGTAAGGCTGACTTGGCCTAGCAAGAACGTGAGCAAGTTGTGCAAGATCGTGAGCGAGTTGTCAAGTGCCGCACGTGTACTTAGTTAACAACTAAGGACGTGACAACGTGGTATCAGAGCGAAGGTTTCAACTAAGGGAATGGCGAATGTCGGAGAAATTAACGCTGCCAACACCCAAGCCAACGTCATCCAGGATGCTGCTGGCAAGAGCGGCCGTGGAAAAAAGAGGAATGCCACCAACAAGAGCCAGGAGGTACCACCCGAGGCTGCGTCAAACAAAGGGCTTACATCCCAAGAATCATCTGCCACTGAGGCGAGCGAGGATGAAGTAGAGGTCCTGCCCGAGGACGTCTCGCTCGGTAAAGAGTGGGTGATGAAGATGAACGCGGGGATGGATGCCGTGGAGATCTTTGGCCAACGCTTGGGGAAGGTGGAAGGCACCCTTAGCGTTCTTGAGGGGCACACTCTTGAAGAGATTGAGAGTATCCGAAATGACTTGGAGGGACGTACACAGACTGAGATAGAACTAAGGCAAACCATCACTGCTTTAGAGTGTAGACTTGTGGAGGCTTTGAGTACTATCGATGCTATGAAGGCAAAGATAGATTCACTCGAGGAGCATGTCAATGCTGGCGTGACCGAGGTAGCCAGTAATGTTGTGGTAACGAGAGAGACCAAGATCGATGCTTCCAAACCACCGGTGTTCAAAGGTGTTCGTGATGCACAAGAAGTGGAAAATTTCCTTTGGCACTTGGAGAACTACTTCAGGCACGGCAAAGTGAGGGACGACGAGGCAAAAATCAACACTGCGGTATTGTACCTCTCAGAGACTGCCATGCTTTGGTGGAGAAGGAAGATGTCGGACGTGGATAAAGGTCTATGTACTATTAGCACATGGGATCAATTCAAAGCCGAGTTCAAGCGACAATTCTTTCCAAACAATGTCTTGTACGAGGCAAGGCGCAAGCTTAGGGAATTGAAGCAAACAGGGAGCATACGTAACTATGTCAAGGAGTTCACTACCCTTATGCTTCAAATCCCCAACCTAACCAATGATGACTTGTTGTTCCACTTCATGGACGGGTTGCAAAATTGGGCTAAGCAGGAGTTACAACGCCGGCAAGTCACCGATATAGACCAAGCCATAGTAGAGGCCGAATCATTGATGGATTTCAGGCATGACAAGCACGACAAAGGCAATGGCAAGGAGTCAAAAGCTAACAATGTCAAAGGTGGGGGAGATTGTAGCAAAGGCAAGGAGATACATCAACAATACTCCAAGACTCAAGATTCTAAAAAGTCGAGTGGTCGTCAAGGCTATGCCGAGAAGAAGGGATGCTACATATACGGAGGTCCACATGGCTTTAGGAATTGTCCCGACCTAAAGATCCTTAGCGCCATAGTCCGTGAACGAAAGGAGCAGCCGCAAGGAGAGAGTTCGGGAACTGCACAGTTGGGTATGATCGGATTATGTGGTGCCGTCACAAAGCAAGCTATCCAACCTACCGAGAGTGGCAATCAGTACGTGGATATCACCATCAACAACAAGCACGCTCGTGCAATGGTGGATACCGGAACAACTCACAACTTCGTGACTGAGGCTGCCGCAAAGAGACTAGAATTGAAGCTTTTCCCAACCAACTCTCGCGTCAAGACCGTGAAATCCGACGTACAAAATGCTCGCGGGGTAGCTAATGGAGTAGGTGTCAAATTGGGAGCTTGGAAAGGTACGACAAACTTTACCATAACCGCTATGGATATATTTGACATCATACTGGGGCAAGAGTTCTTTAGACATTGTCATACTTTGATCGACCCCTACCTCCAACGTCTTTTCGTTATGGAGCGAGAAGGAGCTTGCATGGTACCTACAATGACTATGCCACACGGACAATTCCAAGCACAAATCTCAGCT
Organism: Nicotiana noctiflora; assembly: GCA_032618575.1. Lineage (NCBI taxonomy): Eukaryota > Viridiplantae > Streptophyta > Magnoliopsida > Solanales > Solanaceae > Nicotiana > Nicotiana noctiflora. Next base: position 44,990 of record JASVEL010007576.1, read on the forward strand.
ATGCAGATTGTAAAGGGGATCAAGAAAGGGGAGCCAACGTTCGTGGCAACTATTGCAAGTATGGAGGAAGACAAGAGTTTTCAAGAGACATTGCCGCCTTGCATAGAGAAGCTACTTGAGGAAAACAAAGATGTCATGCCCGAGGAGTTGCCTAAGCACTTGCCGCCTAGGCGAGAGGTGGATCACAAGATTGAGTTAGAACCAGGGGCTAAACCACCTGCATTTTCTCCATATCGTATGGCACCGCCCGAGCTAGAGGAGCTCAGGAAACAATTGAAAGAGTTGCTGGATGCTGGTCACATTCGCCCATCAAAGGCACCTTTCGGCGCACCAGTATTGTTCCAGAAGAAGAAGGATGGATCGTTGCGCTTGTGCATAGACTACCGAGCACTTAATAAGGTTACAGTGAAGAATAAGTACCCGATCCCACTCATTGATGACTTGTTCGATAGACTTGGGCAAGCCAAATACTTTACCAAGGTGGATCTTCGAAAGGGCTACTACCAGGTTCGCATTGCTGAAGGGGATGAGCCAAAGACAACATGTGTGACAAGATATGGAGCCTTTGAGTGGTTGGTGATGCCCTTCGGCTTAACCAATGCACCGGCCACATTTTGCACCCTTATGAACAAGATTTTTCATTCCTACCTTGATCAGTTCGTGGTAGTCTACCTAGATGACATAGTCATCTACAGCAACACCTTGGAGGAACATATGGAGCACTTAAGGAAAGTTTTCCAAGTCTTGCGGGAGAACGAGCTATACATCAAGAGGGAGAAGTGCGAGTTTGCACAATCAAAGGTGCACTTCTTGGGCCATGTCATTAGCAATGGCGAGCTACGCATGGACGAGGCTAAGGTACGTGCTATCCACGAGTGGGAGGCACCTACAAAGGTAACTGAGTTGAGATCCTTCCTTGGCCTTGTTAACTACTATCGTCGGTTCATCAGTGGCTACTCAGCAAAGGACGCCCCATTGACGGAGTTGCTAAAGAAGAACAATCCGTGGGTTTAGACGGGGCAATGTCAAAAGGCGTTTGAAGGCCTTAAGGCAGCGGTAACAGAGGAGCCAGTCTTGGCATTACCTAACTTTGCCAAGACATTTGAGGTGCACACAGATGCCTCAGACTTCGCTATTGGGGGTGTCCTTATGCGGGATAAGCATCCCATAGCATTTGAGAGCCGCAAGTTAAATGAGACAGAGCGGCGTTACACGGTGCAAGAGAAGGAAATGACTGCAATTGTCTATTGCCTCCGTACATAGAGACATTATCTGCTCGGGTCGAGGTTCGTGGTCAAGACTGACAATGTGGCTACTAGCTACTTTCAGACGCTGAAGAAGCTCACACCAAAACAATCTAGGTGGCAAGAATTCTTGGCTGAGTTTGATAATGTGCTAGAGTACAAGCCGGGCAAAGGTAATGTTGTAGCTGATGCCTTGAGCCGGAAAGCCGAGCTTGCTGCCATCACTTCAGCAACTTGGGATATTCGTGAGGCTATAAAAGAAGGCATGCAACATGATCCAGCTGCCAATCAACTTATCGAGTTAGCCAAGCAGGGCAAGACGAGACGTTTTTGGGTTGAAGACGGCCTATTACTTACCACGGGTCGGCGGGTTTACATGCCTAAGTTTGGAGACATCAGACGGCGGATCATAAGGGAGAGTCATGATACAATGTGGGCTGGTCATCCAGGCCAACGTCGCACTAGGGCCTTGGTTGAGTCGGTCTACTATTGGCCACGCATGCGAGATGACATAGAGTGCTATGTGCGGACTTGTCTTGTCTGTCAACAGGACAAGGTTGAACAAAAACAACCCGGAGGACTTTTGGAGCCATTACCAGTTGCAGAGCATCCATGGGAGAGCGTGACTATGGACTTTATCACTTGCCTACCGAAGTCCGACGGTTATGGTACTATTATGGTGGTCGTGGATAGATTTTCTAAATATGCTACCTTCATGCCTGCCTCACCGGGTTGCACAGCTAAGGAAGCCGCCAAGCTATTCTTTAAGAACGTGGTGAAGTATTGGGGCTTACCAAGGCATATCATCAGTGATCGAGACCCCCGCTTCACTGGGAACTTTTGGAGAGAGTTGTTCGACATACTAGGCACGGAACTGCACTTTTCTACTAGTTTCCACCCACGGACGGATGGACAAACGGAACGGGTCAATGCCTTACTAGAATGCTACTTGAGGCATTATGTAAGTGCGCATCAGAAAGATTGGGCAAGGCTCCTAGACATCGCCCAATTCTCTTATAACTTACAGCGGAGTGAGTCCACGGGGCGGACACCATTTGAGCTATCCACAGGCCAACAACCACAAACTCCACATTCATTACCAGCCGCCTTTGAGGGAAAACGTTTAGGGGCTTATCATATGGCCAAAGGATGGGAGGAGCAGCTCGACACTGCTAAGTCCTACTTGGAAAAGGCAGCTAAGAAGATGAAGAAGTTTGCGGACCGTAAACGGCGTCCCACAGACTATAGAGTTGGAGATATGGTCATGGTGAAGTTTAACCCAAGACAGTTCAAGGCACTACGGGGCATGCATCAGAATTTGATTCGCAAGTATGAAGGGCCATTTAAAATTGTCGCCAAAGTAGGCAAGATCTCATACAAGCTTGACATGCCATCGTATCTTAAGATCTACCATGTTTTTCATGCGAGTATGCTTAAGCCATATCATGAAGATAAGGATGATCCGAGTAGGGGCCAATCAAGTCGAGCGCCAATGACTATCACTGCCTCGCATGATCGGGAGATTGAGGCTATTATAGATTACCAAGCGAGGCGAAAACAAGGGCAAAAAGCGACCGCTATGTTCCTCGTCCATTGGAAAGGGCAATCACCGGAGGAGGCCACGTGGGAACGATATGAGGATTTGTGGCAATTCAAAGATAAGATCCGAGAGTTTATGCAGCAGCATTGCGCCGCGGTCGTCGCAATATTAGGTGGGGGAGAGTGTGATGACTTGCCACGTCATCATACCACATAGGCGCCATTTGGCATATATTAATGCCATGTGGAAGCTTACATAAGAAGAAGGCTAGTATTTGTGAGAAGATTCTAGATAAGTATGGATATTTCCTTAGGAAGAACCTAGATCTTTATGAATTTATTAGGAAAGTCCTTGGAATCTTCTAGGCTTGTAGAGAATTCTAGAGAATGGACTTATTTGTAAATATGAAAGGACTTGTAGAATAATTATTATTTACATACTAGCCCCTAGATGATTAGTATAAATAGGGGGCATTCATTTGTAATTCATCAACCAAGAAAACAATTCAAGTTCTCTCTAATACAAAGCTTCCTTTAAAAATTCTCTTGTGTTCTTTCTTCCATTCTCTTAGCGATCCTGAGTATAGTAAGGCTGACTTGGCCTAGCAAGAACGTGAGCAAGTTGTGCAAGATCGTGAGCGAGTTGTCAAGTGCCGCACGTGTACTTAGTTAACAACTAAGGACATGACAATTGTTCCTTTATTATATTTTGATGGTTTTGCACTGACGTTAGTTAGATTTGGAGTATCTGGAGGTCGATTCAAGAGGCAAAGGCATCACGGACGAGAATTTAGACTGAATAGAGGTGAGTAATGATTGTAAACATTGTCTTGAGGGTATGAAATCCTAAATTACACATTATTGTGCTATGTTAAGGTGACGCACACACTAGATGACGAGCGTGGGGTCGTGCACCGTTAGGGATAATGACTTGTCCATCCTGAATGGCTTTTTTATCACGTATTTGATTGAAAATGTTTGTTATTATCATGTTTTGGACTGAATGCCATAGTTGGGCCTCATGCCACTGTTTGAGCCCTTAAGGGGATTTTTACTGCTAGTTTCTCACTGTTTAATTTCATACTTGAACTCAGTCATGTTGTATTGTGCTATTTTCATAACTCAGTCGTGTTTACTCTATTTTGACATCTTAAATGATATTTTGGGTTGAGTAACATATTTTTACTGTGTTCGAGCGGGTTTTAGAGATTTTTGACTGAGTAGGGCTGAGGGCCTATGTTGTGAGGATTTATATGGGATCGGGTTATACGTCGGAGCAGTATTGCACTGATTTATGATTATGAGGCTGAGGACCTGAGTTGTATGCCACGAGGTGGCTTGATATGAGGCTGAGAGCCTGTTTGATTATGCCACGAGATAATTTGATCTTGCATTTTGGCCGTAAGGGGACCCTCCCATAGTCTGTACACCTCTAGTGAGCGCGGATACCTAGTGTGATATGTGATTTAGCCCGACGGGCTGATGCTGTTCCATGTTATTGCCCGAGGGGAAGATTTTGTTGATATTGTGCCCGATGGGCTGATTTTATGTGTTTATCTTTTCTTGTTGTTTTATCATTCACTTGTTTAACTGTTAGAAGATGCTTTAAAGAGGTTTTCACCAAAATAAGGTGTTTTTGCTTACAAGATTCAACTGTTTATTGCATTGAATTGAATTATACTACCTTTGTGTAGCATCTTGTTGTATTTTTACGTGTTTTCTTATCGCTCAACTGCCTTTACTTTTATTACTCACTGAGTTGGAGTACTCACTTTACTCCCTGCACCCTATGTGGAGATACGGGAGCCTTAGGTCCTGCTAGCGAGGGCTGACTGCTTTTAGCGGGCTATTCAAAGTTCACTAGGTAGCTGCTCGGCGTACGCAGCCTAGTGTTTCTCCCTCCTATCTTTATTTTTCCTTGTACTGGATTCTGTAATAGACTGTGTAGTCCTTTTTCATACTTCTAGACTTATGTTAGATGCTCATGACTGGTGACTCCCCGATGTCGAGTTGTGTTGTTTCTGTAAACTATTCTATTTCACTTTTATTTTTAGATTTATGGCATGTTTATTATTTATAACTGTTAAAAATGAATTAGGTGTTGTGTCGAATAAGCTCCATCGCGACCGGGTCCAGATTTAGGGTCGTGAGAAGTAGGTATTAGATCACTAGTCATGAGAAGGTTTAGTACAGTCTCGCGGATCGGTAAAAAGACGTCTTTATTTATTCTTGGGAGGGTTCAGAACCTTTAGGGAACTTCATATTCTTGAAATTCTTATTGTGCAAATGTGTTGATCCGAGTACTAAACTTCTGTTATTCTATTCTCTCACAGATGTTGGGGACACGAGCGATCGGTCAGGATGGACGACCACCAGTATCTCCAGCCGTGGATGCTAGAGGTCGAGGATGCTGTCAAGGCCATGGTAGGGGCAAAGGTGTGGGCCGTATAGTGGCTAGGGCATCACCTGCAGTTCCACCAGCCACTCCAGTTCAAGATCAGATCCAGTTGTAGACACTCTAGCAGCACCAACTTAGGCATGACCTGTGCTCATAATGATTTTCGATCTTCAGGAGGCCCTAGCTCATATTTTATCAGTATGCACTGGCCTATCTCAGGCGGTCTCGGTTACTACAGCCGCAACTACTTCTCAGGCCAGGGGAGGCACTCAGACTCCCTCCACTCGCATACATGAGCAGGTTGCAATGGGACGTCGGACACTGGGGGCACATCTAGCTCAGCCGGTTGCATCTGCTCAGGACTATGTAGCTCATGCCATGCTAGAGGATGATCAACGCAGGTTGGAGAGGTTTGGTAGACTTTAGCTTCCGACTTTTAATGGTGCAGAGCGGGAGGATGCCTAGGGTTTCTTGGAAAAGTGTCAGAGGATTCTTAGTACATCAGGTATTCTGGAGACCATCGGGATCACTTTCACAACTTTTTAGTTTTCTGGAGCTTCCTTCACTTGGTGGGAGGCTTATGAGAGGCGTAGGCCTATTGGTGTCGCACTCATTACTTGGCATCAGTTTTTCATTCTATTTATGGAGAAGTATGTGCCACAGTCTCATAGAGAGGAGTTGCGTAGGCAGTTTAGATCTATAAGAATCCACCTATCCTAATAACAAAAAAACCTGACTTGAATGATCATGTATTAAGAACTAAATTGGCTAAAGATATAGGTCAAATTTATTATGGAGAGTCCGCCTTGTTCTCCAATCGATTGACCTACAACAGTGGTTGCATCAGGGAGAGATGAGTGTGATGTAATATGAGACGAGGTTATCAGAGTTAGCTGTCATGCTATTTGGTTGGTTCCTACAGAGAAAGAGAGGATTAGGAGGTTCGTTGATGGCCTCACGTATCAGCTTCGTATTCTCATGACCAGAGAAAGGGTGTTTGGTGCTACTTTTGAGGAGGTTGTAGACATTGCTCGTGAGATTTAGTCAGTTCGTTGCTAGGAGAGAGATGAGAGAGAGGCCAAGAGGCCTCGTGGATCTGGTAGCTATGGTGGTGCTTCAGCACAACAGAGGCTTTCCATTCAGGCATGCTCAACCAGCCCACCTAGGTTATCCTGGGGCATCATCAGGTCATGGTTCTCACAGTTCTCATCAGGGTCATTCATCACTCAGTGCTCTTCCAGCTCAGAGTTCATCCCGTGCTCCGTCATTTCATGACTCCTCTTTGCCAGGTGCATCTATTAGTTATTCCGGTGTTAGGGGTTCCCTCTATTCCCCGTCTCCAACACGTGGGAGTTGCTATAACTGTGGAGAGATGGGTCATATGTGGAGGTAATGTCCATGTCATCTTGGGGCTTCATCTCAGCAGAGGATTCAGTCATCGACTTCAGCAAGTTACTTCACCACCACCCACAACTGCTGAAAAATTGGTCTACTGTTATGGTTAGAAAACCGTTCCCACAGACTGTTAAATCATTACCATAGGTATATTAGAACGGTTTATAACCCTTTTATTGGAATGATTTTTGCAACGATTTGCATTGTCGTGACTATAAATATGTCTATCGCAACGATTTTTCCGTTCTTTGTTGGAACATTTATTTTTTTCAATTGGAAGGATTTAAAACCGTTACTATATTATTTATACAACAGTTCTTAACCGTCATATTATTTAAATCAATACTTATGTAAGCTATTGTAACGATTATTTATGGATATAGCAACGGTTTCTTTAAGCTAATGCAACGGTTATATTTGTATTTGGAAATGTTTATTCCACTGAAACATCATTTGTGTTCTATTGTAACGGTTCTGATAGACTATTGTACCAATCAGTTAAAACCCAAATATAACACAGGTATATATATATATATATAACACTAAAATTTAAATAAATCATAAAATGAGACTATTGATAATATAAAATTATCCATCAAGCAAATAATTTCCATAAAGCAAATGTTGTATACCAAGTGCATAAGTTTAGTACATTTCAAGAGAGTAAGTAAGTTTCAAAAATATTGATATCAAAAAAGATTCCTAAAACATTCATCTCTAACAATTCAAAATTTTATCTCAAGTAAGGTCTAGTTCTTCTTCATCATTTATTTCTTGATCTTCTCCACCTACAAAAGATGATAAATGAAGTTATTAATAGTTCTAAACTTCTGAATGAAACAACATGATTTGATTGTACTTTTATTACTTTTTAGAGGAATAAAAGTAATGGAATAGAAATTCACACTTTCATAACAAGGAAACATGATCTGACTGCATGTTTCAATTGAATGCACAAGTACACTATAACATGGTTTCCCAGAAAATATTATTTTTGACTAGTTGTGTAATACATTAGATCAGGCAAAGAAAGTAGAAAGCTCACAAGTCAGAAATCAAGATAATTACACTCACCCCACTTAAACATGTGAAGACAACAAAACTATGAATTATATATAATAAGAGAAGAAAAACCTTTAGAAATCAAGTCTTCCATTCCGAGAAAGAGTACATTGAACAAGTAAGAAACATCTAGAAGTGCACATTTGAAGCAAGAAATCAAAATCATTACACTTACACCCAACTAAGTTGTAAACGTAGCTAACTTTTATGAACTATATATTAAAAAAAAACTTCAGAAATCAAGTCTTCCAATCTATAAAGTATACTGACTAAGTAATAAACATCTAGAAAGGTCACACATGAAGCAAGAAATCAAGATCTTTGAACATACCCAAGTAAATATGTAAAGACATCAACTCATTGGACTATATATATTAGACAATAGAAGAAGCAACTTACAAATTCAATTTCTTCAATTATATTATTCCAAGATGACATTTGACAAAGTCAGAAACCTCTAAAACAAGTTAAAACATGAAGCAAGAAATCAATATTATTACACTTACCCCCACTTAAATATGTAAAGGCAACAACTTTTGGACTTAAAATATTTTGAAAAATGAAGCAGCAATTAGCAAAAGACTTTATGTAGCAGACTGCTGTGTGACTTTCTGTAGAAAACTGCTACATGATGTAGTATTGTTTTTCGGATATATGTGGTTGAGATAAGGATATTGGATGGGGTATTCAGATACAGAGCAATTAGAAGATGTGATTTTGATACGCATTCTAACTAAGTCAGTGAAGTCCTCAGCAAACTTAGACACGTATCTATATCACCGTCCAATTCTAAACATATAATGCAGCACTAATTCAAAATTACTACAATAATGAGCCTAAGAGCTACTTCTTAGCAATGTACAATGCCCAAAAAAGCAGGAACCCCAAACAAGAAAATAAAGTTTGACACAGAAGTACCAAGTCCCAACCACAACTAAAACCTCAACCATTGACTCTCATTCGGTCATAGAGAAGTTGGATACCAATAATACCAAAATAGGCACATCAATAGGAAGAAAAAAAGATATTACCATATCCACTCTACCTTGAACCAAAGCAAAATCCCAACGAAGGAGGAGAATTTTAGTGACAATATTCGAAATGGGATTATTTATTTATTTTAGAGTCGCCACTTGGAATAAATTATGGTGTCCCAAGTCACCGATTTATTTAAATCCCAAATCGAGAAAATTTTCGACTTTTCAAATAAAGTCTGCGAACCAGAAATTATAAGTAAGGAATTCTGTTGACCCGAGGGAAGGTGTTAGGCACCCCCGGATCCCGTGGTTCTAGCACGGTCGCTTAAATTATTGTAATGGCTAAATATCCGATTTTAAAACATGTTCAATACTATAATGCAATTTTAAATCATTTACCGCGTTTGATTATTTTTTAAGAAAAAATGAACATTCTTATTGAGGGGCCCCGCGATTTTATTTTCTATTTAGCAAGGCTCGTAACATTTTTTATTTAAAAGGATAATCCTAAAGTGACTACATTTTTTTTATTTAGTTTATCTTTAAAAGAAAAGAAAAAGTCCTAATTAATTACATGCTTAAAATGCTATTCTATATTAGTACAAAAGGTGTTCCCTCACAAGTCGACTAAATGACAAATTTATTCTTCAAAATATAGAACTAACTACAATTTGACAAAACTAATAAAACGGAAAATAACAACAAATATTAATCAACAACTTCTCTATTTTATTTCAAAACTTCAACATCCAATTCGATCTTATATCAACACATAATTTTTAGAATGTGTACCTGGTATTGAAAAGAAGGGGAAGATGGAAAATCAACATGCCGGTGAAAGTACAGCCACAACAACAATAACAACCAGCAGTAGCTTCAACACCTCAATCCAGCATATCCCAGCAATATGGAGAAAAACATGTAAAAATAGAGAAGAAAAATGTAATCCGAAATTTCTCTTTGCTTTCTCTCTCTAGCTTTGAACTCTCTTCAATTCTCAAAAGAAACTCTCCAAAAATTAAATTTTGTCCGTGTATATTTCGGTATCCAGAGTGTATATCGAGTGTATACTGCTCTCTTTTTTTCCTTATTTTTCTTCTCCCTCTTGTTTCCTCTCTTTTTTCCACCCCCTTTTTCATAAATCATCTCTTCTATTTATAGGCAAGAATTTCGAAAATTTTCATATTTTTTATTAAAAAGAAAATATTTTTTTAATTTAAAGAAAACCCACTAATCCATGTTTTTCTCTCCTTGTTTTCTTCCTTGATTTCCTTGCTCCCCACTACTTTATGTCATGTGATTATGATTATTTTTTGGCTAAAAAAATCTGAAATTTTCTTCTTGGGCCAAGGGGTTTTGGGTTGGGTAAGGGTGCTTAGGATTGGGCTTGTAACTTAATTTGCAAGATGACCCAATCCAATTTTTTCTATTTTGTTCTTCTCCATTATTCAACTTCCTAATTAATAAAGCCCAAAATAAGATTAATTTATAAAAACTAAAATTATCTTGAAATACTAATCTCATAATAATAATTGTCACCTAATTTTAAACATTAATAAAAATAAAATTGCACGATTTGGACATTAAATGCTTAAAAAATGCAAAATACATATTTTTTATGACTTTTCATTTCTGTAAAATAAACTTAATTGTAAACTTGAATTTTATATACATATGCAACATATTTTTTGTATATTTTATTTATTTAAACAAGCAAATATGCACGGATAAAAATGCAAATAATACAAGAAAAATAACACAAAATTCACAACAATTGCAAGAAAACTAAAATTATTTTATTTTGAATCTTTGGGAGTATTTCTCTTATAGGGCAAAAATCACGTGCTCACAACTGCCCTCTTTACTCGGAAACACGAAGAGTTTTCGTGCAAAGATAAGTGAGCGGATACGAGCGATTTTTGCCCGTTTGAGTACTCCGTGTGAAGCATTTTTTGGAAAGTTTGACCGAACCTTTGCTTCAGAAGGTCTCCTACATATCCCTGGCTAAAAGGGAATCAGGTCAATGTAGTTCGGGAAATTTTGGTAGCTGGGACTACCGTGAACCGACACTTTGCTGTTACTGTTGCTATCGTTGCCGCTATTGCTGCTTACTGCTTACTGACCTCCTTATTACACCAAAAGAGAAATTAAAGCTGAACTAGCTATGCTATCAAACTATGAGTTACAAGATTCCTATCTATGATTCTCTTGAAAACTTGATCTTGAATCTTAGCTGATTTTGCTGTAGACCTCGATCCGAATCTTGATGCTCAACAAACTGTACGTTTTTGTTTATTTCTGTAACATTGAGTGAAACGGAGTCGGCGGAGCTGAGCAATCCGCGCCTCTGTTTACTCCAACGTTTGAACTCTATTCTTTTGGTTCTTTTCTTCTCTTCTCCACTCTGGATTGATGTTTCACTCGTAGGTTATCTCGATCCTTGCGTCCCGAGGTCAAACCTATTTAGACAACAAAACAAACAAACAAACGAAATTTTTCTCCCCCAGTTTTGCTAGGAAAATTTCGTGAGTTAGTTGTGACACAGAAAGTGATTAAAAAGACTCTTGTATTGGGTAAGAAAATCACGGTTTCACAAATAAACGTTCCACGGCTTTCTGGCCGGGATTTTGAAGAAGAGTTTCACGGCTTTCTGGCCGAAACTCAAACAATGTCTAACGGTTTTTGGCCGCAAGACCCTCGGTTTTTTGGCCGGGGTTAAAATAAATGGCTCCGCAGTTTTCTGATTGGGAGATCCTCGATTTTCTGATCGAGGATAAAAGTTTCACGGCTTTCTGGACGGAATTCAAACAATGTCTAATGGTTTTTTGGCCGCAAGACCCTCAGTTTTTTGGCCGGGGTTAAAATAAATGGCTCCGTAGTTTTCCGACTGGGAGATCCTCGGTTTTCTGACCGGGGATAAAAGTTTCACGGCTTTCTGGCGGAATTCAAACAATGTCTAACGGGTTTTGGCCGCTAAAACCTCGGTTTTTTGGCCGGGGTTAAAATAAATGGCTCCGCAGTTTTCTGACTGGGAGATCCTCGGTTTTCTGACCGGGAAGAAGAGTTTCATAGCCTTCTGGCCGGAATTCAAATAATGTCTAACGGTTTTTTGGTCGCAAGACCCTCGGTTTTTTGGCCGGGGTTAAAGTAAATGGCTCCGCGATTTTCTGACTTTCTGCCCCAGTTTTGCTAGGAAAATTCCGTGAGTTAGTTGTGACACAGAAAGTGATTAAAAAGACTCTTTGGTATTGGATAAGAAAATCATGGTTTCACAAATAAACGTTCCACGGCTTTCTGGCCGGGATTTTGAACAAGAGTTTCACGGCTTTCTGGCCGGAACTCAAACAATGTCTAACGGTTTTTGGTCGTTAGACCCTCGGTTTTTGGCCGGGATTAAAATAAATGGCTCCGCAGTTTTCTGACTGGGAGATCCTCGGTTTTCTGACCGGGGATAAAATTTTCACAGCTTTCCGGTCGGAATTCAAACAATGTCTAACGGTTTTTTGGCTGCAAGACACTCGGTTTTTTGGCCGCGGTTAAAATAAATGGCTCCGCAGTTTCACAAATAAACGTTCCACGGCTTTCTGGACGGGATTTTGAAGAAGAGTTTCACGGCTTTCTGGCCGGAATTCAAACAATGTCTAACGGTTTTTGGCCGCTAGACCCTCGATTTTTTGGTCGGGGTTAAAATAAATGGCTCTGCAGTTTTCTGACTGGGAGATCCTTGGTTTTCTGATCGGGGATAAACGTTTCACGGCTATCTGGGCGGAATTCAAATAATGTCTAATGGTTTTTTGGCCGACAGACCCTCGGTTTTTTGGCCGGGGTTACAATAAATGGCTTCGCAGTTTTCTGACTGGGAGATCCTCGGTTTTCTGACCGGGGATAAATGTTCCACGTCTTTCTGGCCGGAATTCAAACAATGTCTAACGGTTTTTGGCCGCCGGACCCTCGGTTTTTTGGCCGGGGTTAACATAAATGGCTCCGCAGTTTTCTGACTAGGAGATCCTCGGTTTTCTGACCGGGGATAAAAGTTTCACGGCTTTCTGGCCGGAATTCCAACAATGTCTAACGGTTTTTTGGCCGCCAGACCCTCGGTTTTTTGGCCGGGGTTAAAGTAAATGGCTCCGCAGTTTTCTGACTGGGAGATCCTCGGTTTTCTGATCGGGGATAAGAGTTTCACGGCTTTCTGGCCGAATTCAAACAATGTCTAACGGTTTTTTGGCCGTCAGACCCTCGGTTTTTTGACCGGGGTTAAAATAAATGGCTCCGCAGTTTTCTGACTAGGAGATCCTCGGTTTTTTGAAGAAGAGTTTCACGGCTTTCTGGCCGGAATTCAAACAATGTCTAACGGTTTTTGGCCGCTAGACCCTCGGTTTTTTGGCCGGGGTTAAAATAAATGGCTCCACGGTATTCTGACTAGGAGATCCTCGGTTTTCTGACCGGGAAGAAGAGTTTCACGGCTTTCTGGCCGGAATTCAAACAATGTCTAACGGTTTTTTGGCCGCCAGACCCTCGGTTTTTTGGCCGGGGTTAAAATAAATGGCTCCGCAGTTTTCTGACTGGGAGATCCTCGGTTTTCTGATCGAGGATAAATGTTTCACGGCTTTCTGGCCGGAATTTTAAAGCAATGTCTCACGGCTTTCTGGCCGGAGAGACCCTCGGTTTTCTGACCAGGGTCCAAACGGATATTGGACTAATATGATTTGATTCTCTTTTTGGAGTTTTCATTTTCTTTTCTTTTATTCTTCCTTTTGGGCCTTCTTTTAGGTTTTTTTTTTTAACCATCAACAAATTGCATAAGATAAAGCTTTTGAAAAGAAACTTCCCTTTTTATGCGCTTTCCTTGTTCCAGAGCCATTTCAATGCTTGCGTACTTCACTTCTTTGGGTTGTACCTTCTTCTTGCACAATTAAATAGACCTGCTTTCAACAAAGAACATTTTATTAGTTGAAAACGTGGTTGACTTTGTGGCCTTGATTATCTTCATTGCTTGATCCTTGCCCTGTTTCCATTGAGAATTTTGCTACCAATAGGCTTTGGGGTGACTTCTTTTCAAACTGATCGGGTTCATTCTCGGGATTCCACGAGGATTTTCTGTGTGGGTTCTGTCTTTCTGCCTCATTCCGTTTCTTCTAAGACCTTAGCCTTTGATTTCCATTTTCCTCCTAACATCCGTTCCTTTGGAAGTGATCGACCATCATGATCAGTTGGGATTGGATCAATACACCACTGAGGCTGGGTATCTTTCTTCAACTCTTTTTTTTTTACCAGACGGAGTCCTGTAAAACCGGTCTTGCCGCCTTTCTTTGTAATAGTTTCAGAATTAAAATTAAACCGAAAGGGATTCAAACAATAACTATACAAAAACAAGAAAATGAGTTTAAAGAGAAGCGTCCCTTTCGGGGAAAAGAAGGACTTATCCGGGATGCATGCTGACTTCAAATAAACGTGACATGCTTCTTGGACTGGCCGCCTGACCCACATAAACTTTCCAACTTCTTATGAACCCATTGATTCACAATTTCAAAACCAGGGAACCTTGCCAAAATTCTTTTAGTGAAGGGACGTCTTCTTTTTGGTCGGTGGCGCCCTTTGCGGGTTTCCGCCAATCGATCCCTCTCATTTCTCTTCTCATTGTCGCCTGATAGTGCTCTTTGCGAGTTTTCACTAAACGGACTCTCTCATTTTTAGCTTCTCCAATCGCCATCACCTTATGGTGCCCGAAGGTTTTCACCGATAAGACTCTCTCATTTTGTTTCTCTCAATTCAGGCTGTGTCAGATTTCCGTCAATGACATTCTTCACTTCCTTGCCTTTGCCAATTGATCTGAAGGACTTGAACAAGGTCTTTGGGTAAAGAGGAAATTGAATGGAATTACAACTCTGGAACCATCTTGACGGATCTAAACTGAACCGTCATATCATCTGCCACAGTTTCAATTTTCGGGGAAATTGGGATTTTGGTTTTGGTGTGACTAAACCTCAGGGAGAGGTTGCCTACGTATCCTTTCGGAATCAAGTCAGAACATAATTCGGGTGGTGATAATTTTTGTTTTTATTTTATTTTATTTTATTTTTCTTTCATATATATTTTTTTTCTTTTTCTTTTCTTTTTTTTTTATCAAATTGTTTTTTAATTTTTTATTTATTTCGGGTTCCAAAGAGGGTGAACAAAGAAACATAACCGGCTCAAAGGGTTTTACAAAGGATTTATAGTGTTTGGGGTAGCAAGAAAGAAAGCCTTCGTCATCTCAATTATACAAAAGCCAACGTCGCAAGAGGTCCTGACATAGTACCTTTATACTGTATCTGTATTGACTGCCGTTTCAGGATCATTCCCTTTCAATGTCTCCCAGATACAGTGTCCCTCTTAGTGATATTTTCCAGATGATGTATGGATCTTTTCCAATTAGGAGCCAATTTTCCTTTTGTCTCTTAGTAATGAGGAGAAATGCGCCTTAACGTCGGTTATTTTATTTCGAGATTCCTGGGCCGCACTTTCTTGTTGCAAGCATGGGCCTTTCTTTGCTGGGATAAATACTCGGGTATTCCTGAGTACAACACACCCCTTTTGTATGCGAACCAATTTTCCTTCAGTTATTCCAATTCATTGTTTCATTTCCTCAAAAATAAACTTTTGTGCATTTCAACTCTCGATTCATTATTCTGAAGTCTGACAGCGTTTTGGGATCTAGGCATGAAGTCCGCAAGCATGTCATGTTATTTAAAGCTGCATGATTTGAACTAAAGAGAAGAGAAAAAGAAAACCAAAACAAATCTGAAAGAATAAAAAATAACAAAAGAAAAGGAAACGGACGATGAAATATTAATTCCATTTCTTGGAATCGAAAGGATAAAACAGGGTTCACATTCGGAATTTTAAAGACAAAAACTAAAAGAAACATCCAATTTACACCCTGAAATAACTCTGGACGCAGAAAAATGCGGCAGGACAAGTTTACTGGGCTTCCGCCTGATCGGGAATGGCCTAGCCTTTCGGTTTGGGAGTTTAGTGTCTGTTCCCATCTCAACGGTGATAGTCCCTTTCCCTGGCTCGACCATGTGGGCATCGCAGAGATTTGCCTCATGTTTTCCTTCACTCTCTTCAGTCATGAAATCCTCATTATCTTCCTCTTGACGGTCTTTAAGCTTCTGTGGTACGCGTCCAACAAACACCGGCTCATTCAGCCGTGGTGTCTTAATTGCCCCCCCCATGTCACATAGGCTTGCTTAGGTGCACCAATTTCCCTTTCTGGTTCTAACTCAGTGATTTTACTCTTCTTTTCCCCTTTCTCCTATTTCGGGGCCGCCTTGGGCTTCCTTTCCACATCAGCAATAGCAATTATGGCCTTAAGCGCTGGATCGAATTCTTCGTCTTCACAAATCATCCCGGTTAAAACGGGAACGGTTGGCAAAGGGATTTCTGAAGACATGTTGGCACTTCTTTTCGACCTTGTGAAATAAGGATGGGTATTTTCTTTTGATTTCGCAACGAGCTGCTGAACTTTTCTTTTGGACCTCGTGAAGTATGAATGTGAAGCCAGAGTACCACAAAATCAACCACTATTTTCTAAAACCTGGAGTTTGGCAAACAAACGATTAGTCTGAAACAACATAACAAATAAGTAATCTCACGTTGGGTGTGATGCACTTATATAGTTGATCGTGTTGCTATTTGTATTCGATTGTAATGCGTTACTCCGGCTTATACTTTCCTTTGCTTGCATCTTCTTCCTCTCTTTATCAATTTTCTCTTTCTTCTTTTTTTTTTTCTCTTCTTCTTTTTTTTTTCTCTTGTTTTTTCATTTTTTTTCTTTTTCTTTTGGTGATGGTCGAATCTTATGTGGATTGCCTACGTATCATGTCCCCGCATGAATCAGACCGAGCGTAGTTCGGATAATCGGGAATGGAGTGAATAAACTAATATTTTTTTTTTAAATTCTTGAAAGAAACGCTTTAAAAGAAATAACATATTTATATTTTGCTTATTTTTGTTTTGCTTTTTTGAAAGAAAGACAAAAAAAATTTATTCGCTTTGGGATAAAAAAAAATATTTTTTTTGAATTTTTACTTATTGTCTCTTTTTCTAAGGAAGAAACTATTTTTTTTTTGGATTTTTGTTTCTTTTTTATTTTTATTTTAGAAAAGTACTTCAAAATGAAGGAAACCCATATTTATTTTTTTTAAGTTTTATTGATTTTTCTTTTTTATTTCATGAAAAACAGTAGGAAGAACGAAACCATTTTTTTTTAAGTTAAACTACTTTTTTTTTCTTTGAATTTTCTAAGGAAAGATTTTAAAAAAGGAACTAAACGAAAAATATATTTTTTTTAGATTTTTTTTTAAAAAAAAGTTGGGGTCGGAACCAATGAGGTTTTCCTACGTATCTCACGTCCGGTGAGAATCGGGCCCGCGTAGTTCGGAAATAAATGAACTAAATCATTTTAACAAAAGAGAAAACTCATTATTTTTAACCAAACTTTATTTGGATTTTTTTTTTAGCATTTTCAAAAATTATTTTCAAAGAAAACAAACTATTTTCCATAAAATTATTTCGACTCTATACCCGGACGTTTTCCACTTCTTCCTCTCTTTTTAACAAACCGGTCGGCATGTAAGATCGAAACAAATAAATGCACACAGAAAGATGCAACAAGTTGGTCTTTTGTTTCAGGTACACCTGTCCTAGACAGGCCCAACCCCTGTGTTGAGCCTCCTAAGTCAAATATGCACATGATGCAAATAAACGTTCCTATCGGGGATCCGGCATAAGGTTTTGTTATTCTAAGTCATCATCCTGTTGGAAAAAGTGTCTAGACTGGCTTTAACTCGAGCGGACAACTCGAGCCGAAGAGTGTCAGTGCACCGGTAGCATGGCTTTCCGGCTTAATTGACAAAACTCTCCGCCTAAACATGTGTGACTACAAATCCTTCACCGGGTGCCAAGCACCACAACTATCTTGAGAAAAACGGGCTATGTCCAGCAAATGCCCGATATTATATTTCAAAAGACTCAGAAGAGGAAAAATGGGTATCGACACAATTTATATACAATTCACAAAATATCAAAGCGGTAAAAGCAACATTTAGCATATTAAATATAAACATGTAACAAAATCAGATAACAAATAAGTCAAATACAACAATTATTCAAAGCTCGAATTCTTAAACCCTGAACTAGTGGTTCTGGGTTTGTGTCCCCAGCAGAGTCGCCAGAGCTGTCACACCTCCTTGGCGCCCTACCCCGAAGGGTAGAAGCACAAGGGAGTTTTTCCAATTTAAGTGACAATATTCGAAATGGGATTATTTATTTATTTCAAAGTCGCCACTTGGAATAAATTATGGTGTCCCAAGTCACCGATTTATTTAAATCCCAAATCGAGAAAATTTTCGACTTTTCAAATAAAGTCTGCGAACCAGAAATTATAAGTAAGGAATTCTGTTGACCCGAGGGAAGGTGTTAGGCACCCCCGGATCCCGTGGTTCTAGCACGGTCGCTTAAATTATTGTAATGGCTAAATATCCGATTTTAAAACATGTTCAATACTATAATGCAATTTTAAATCATTTACCGCGTTTGATTATTTTTTAAGAAAAAGTGAACATTCTTATTGAGGGGCCCCGCGATTTTATTTTCTATTTAGCAAGGCTCGTAACATTTTTTATTTAAAAGGATAATCCTAAAGTGACTACATTTTTTTATTTAGTTTATCTTTAAAAGAAAAGAAAAAGTCCTAATTAATTACATGCTTAAAATGCTATTCTATATTAGTACAAAAGGTGTTCCCTCACAAGTCGACTAAATGACAAATTTATTCTTCAAAATATAGAACTAACTACAATTTGACAAAACTAATAAAACGGAAAATAACAACAAATATTAATCAACAACTTCTCTATTTTATTTCAAAACTTCAACTTCCAATTCGATCTTATATCAACACATAATTTTTAGAATGTGTACCTGGTATTGAAAAGAAGGGGAAGATGGAAAATCAACATGCCGGTGAAAGTACAACAACAACAACAATAACAACCAGCAGTAGCTTCAACACCTCAATCCAGAATATCCCAGCAATATGGAGAAAAACCAGTAAAAATAGAGAAGAAAAATATATTCCGAAATTTCTCTTTGCTTTCTCTCTCTAGCTTTGAACTCTCTTCAATTCTCAAAAGAAACTCTCCAAAAATTAAATTCTGTCCGTGTATATTTCGGTATCCAGAGTGTATATCGAGTGTATACTGCTCTCTTTTTTTCCTTATTTTTCTTCTCTTCCTATTGTTTCCTCTCTTTTTTCCACCCCTTTTTTCATAAATCCTCTCTTCTATTTATAGGCAAGAATTTCGAAAATTTTCAGATTTTTTATTAAAAAGAAAAATATTTTTTTAATTTAAAGAAAACCCACTAATCCATGTTTTCCTCTCCTTGTTTTCTTCCTTGATTTCCTTGCTCCCCACTACTTTATGTCATGTGATTATGATTATTTTTTGGCTAAAAAAAATCTGAAATTTTCTTCTTGGGCCAAGGGGTTTTGGGTTGGGTAAGGGTGCTTAGGATTGGGCTTGTAACTTAATTTGCAAGATGGTCCAATCCAATTTTTTCTATTTTGTTCTTCTCCATTATTCAACTTCCTAATTAATAAAGCCCAAAATACTAAGATTAATTTATAAAAACTAAAAATTATCTTGAAATACTAATTAACTCATAATAATAATTATCACACAAAATTAAATATTAATAAAAATAAAATTGCACGATTTGGACATTAAATGCTTAAAAAATGCAAAATACATATTTTTTATGACTTTTCATTTCTGTAAAATAAACTTAATTGTAAACTTGAATTTTATATACATATGCAACATATTTTTTGTATATTTTATTTATTTAAACAAGCAAATATGCAGAGATAAAAATGCAAATAATACAAGAAAAATAACACAAAATTCACAACAATTGCAAGAAAACTAAAATTATTTTATTTTGAATCTTTGGGAGTATTTCTCTTATAGGGCAAAAATCAAGATATTACCATATCCACTCTACCTTGAACCAAAGCAAAATCCCAACGAAGGAGGAGAGGAAGAAGAAAAAAAGGATATATAATATTTGATACGTACTGACCTTGATTGTTACTACCAGCAGATAGTCGACTGTTTAGTTAAATAATAACTTATTGTACAGAGGAAGCCTCTACAGGTGAACGCACACTGAACCTTAATATATCAGTATCAAGTCGCAAATCTAGGTTCAGACGCTGAAGTCGTGCGATGATGTTCATTGTAATATTTTGTTCAATAGCAACCTTTTATTCGTTCAGCTTTTCATGCATTGTTTGTTGCATCCTCTCCTCCATTTCCGCCATTTTCTGTTGCATCCTCTCATTAGTAACAGTTAAAGAAGATCCAATATTTCCTTGTTGCCCTTTTAATACAGTCTTGGTCATCCCCCGCCCATACAATCTCATGCGACTTGGATGTTCAGGTCCCATGACTGATGCAAAAGCGTCAACTGAATGACTGTCATCTTCACTTTTCTGAGTTGATTGTATTTTCTTCATTTCAGCCCACAAATCAAATGCGAGAGAACAGAGATTAAGTAACTAAAATTTAATCAATACTTAAGAACAAATAAGTAATCATGATAAACTTTAAATTAGAAATTTCGTACAATTTTATTAATCGTATTGTCGTACGAGCTTTTGTTGTCACGACCCAAAATCTACCACGGTCGTGATGGCGCCAAATATGTCCTTAGTTGACAATGTATCTGAAGTATTAGATATTTCCTTTTTTTTCTAGTTACATGAAAACAGGTATAAGAATCTTTCCATATAAAGTTAGCAAGTTCATAATTTATAAAAAATAAGAAATATAAAACATCAAACCTCGTGAATTAGAGCAAAAGGCGTTCTACCAGCAGTGTGTGGACACTTCAACTTACTTTGATTCTCTATATTGGTTTCAGACATTTTCTGCAAATAAATTGTAAATTTAATGCTATAGAGAAAGAAAGGGCGACTTAGAATCATTTTAACTTCTAGTTTTTGAGCACGTGCATTGCATGTGTACCCCATATTAAATAGCACAAATGCAATATAAATATTATTTAGCTATTCAGGTCATGTATAACACTAATTTTGAAAAACAATACAAGCTCAATATAGCTGGAGAATGATAGTAACTAAAGAGAAAACATCTAGGAACTCCAACTATTTCTATCCAAAATTAAATGGGCATTTTATACATCAATCAGCCATATGTAACTAAAATAAGTTCATTTTCTTTATCCTACTACTCTAAGTATAACTTGATCTCTTACATTCTCTGTATGTTACAAAGGTTGACGAAACAAATAGAAAATGAAGAGGTTACAGTTAAAACCGTTAATATTTAAGAAAAATACTATAATGGTTATTGAGGCAAATTTGCATTATGTGCAATTATAGAATTGTGGTTGTGTTTCAAACAACAGCCATAGGAGCTGCTATTTGGCCAAGACAACAGCCATTATATTCTGATTGATATTTCTCTAAGGGCTATGGTACCTTCCAACTTAGCCTGTTTCAGTCCAAGAAACTGTTCCAGGGCAAAAGATTTCCAACACCCTTTAATATTTTCAAGTGACTTGTTTGCTGGATCACTTTGTCTCTCTGTACCATTCCCTTTTAAAGGTATAAATGTATCACAATATAAATAACGTAAAGACATATTTTAAAATCTTCTCAAATAATTTTTATTCATTTTTTCATACCGCTAAAAAGGTTTATATTTCCATTTTGGCTAATAAAGACTCATGTCCAGTAATTCAGAAATATTATTGTAAATCATATTAAAACAAATTTAGTATAATCACGAATTCACGATGATTTATGTGCCATGCTCTTGCTATCAGGAGGATTGATCTTTTTTATGGTTTTTTGAGTTTTTATATCATTTTAGTATAATTTTAATTACTACACATGAATTACATCCTTCTTGATTGCTCCAATAATTTATGTCATAAATAAATGAAATAAGGAGAGGGGAGAAACTCTTTTGGCAACGTTTCCTCCTCTTTATTAATAAGCCATAAACTCTCCTTAATTGTGTTAAATTGCTACATATATTAACTAACACCTCTTCTTTTCTATAACTTCTATTTTAAATTATTATTAATTCTCATATTTTTCATCTTCATAACTTCTATGTTTAATATTATTCATAACTCTCATGCCTTTCATTTTTATAACCCCCAAATATTTAGTGTGTAAGTTATGACACTATTTTATGAAATTTCTCCACATATGCCTATATAAGTAAGTCATGTTTGTAAAGAATTGCTGAAAGAGACAAAATATTGGTGATGCGGATGAGTGTCAAACTTATGGATAAGTGCCATATAATGTTAAAGATAAAGGAGAAAGGCAATGAATTCATTCCGGAAAAAAATTAACAATGAAATTTTTTTTTGGTGTGGTACAATATTTTTTTCTCCTAAAAAAAGGTCATTGTTCTTAGTTTTATTTCTTTTTCATTTGCTGCATTTTTTCCTCTCTCACTTTCTCATATATATTAAGTAACGCACGAAGGCAACATACAAAAAAGGTGGAAGAAAATATAGAGCCGGTCATAATCATTCAGTACTTAATATTATCTATGTCGATGGAAGAATGATATACAGTATGCATGTCCTAACCAAAAATAAAATAGCATGTTTGATTAAATGATATCTTATTAATTTCTAGATCAATTTATACATTACTCTAACGAATTTTACTTCCTTCTGGCATTGGTCTTATTCTCTAAAAAGCCAGGAGCTTAACTCGAAATGCACGAAAAATATTGTTGAGATGGAGAGACAGATCCAAGTGATAAATTTGTATTAAGTTGTTCTTTGAAATTTTAGCACAATCTTGATGACAGGAGTGACCTCCTGGAAAGTTAAATATCGAGTGTTTACACTTCAAAATAGTGGTTGCAGTGAACTTCTTGAAAAAATTTGCTTATGAGAGCGAGACATTCCTATTTTCTATTGTTTGTACTATTTTCTTTCTTGGACTTATAGAATATTTTGAAAACATATTGTTTGTACCATTTTTTTTCTTTGGACTTATACAATATTTTGAAAATTGATCAATATTGTTTAACGATGGA
This sequence comes from Nicotiana noctiflora, assembly GCA_032618575.1. NCBI lineage: Eukaryota > Viridiplantae > Streptophyta > Magnoliopsida > Solanales > Solanaceae > Nicotiana > Nicotiana noctiflora. The sequence goes on from JASVEL010007576.1 coordinate 67,743, forward strand.
CCAACAATTAAACGAGTAGACATGAGTTGTTAAGCGCTATTTGTTGAATTATTTAAAAAATTAATAATGGAGTCATTTTTTCCATCTGAAAAATACAACACGGTAGCAATTGGGAGTACTATAAAGAAAGAATTGGAGGTATTTAGCGCATATGGCAAGGCTGGCAAATACACATAGCATAATACTAGATTTTTGGTAAATTATATTATTATTAACCTTTCTTTTACCTTCATGTTAAAAAAAAGTATTTATGTGTTTAGTTTTTTATTTTACATTTCACGTTTTCTTTCATTTGAGTATAATAATATTTTAGAAATAGAAATGTTTTACTAATAAATGAAATAGCATATATAGATAGAAGGAGAGAGATTCAAAAATAAAATTTCTTTGAACATTAATTTCTTTTATATATTTTTTTAAAGAAAACAATGAAAATGAAGTTTATTTCAGCTCTATGCAAAAAGTTTATGAATTTTTGGTTCACAAAGTATATAGAATTAATTTCATGTAGATAACAATTTTTTAACTCTTCTATCTCGCTTAAATTTATAAAAAAGAATCTTTTCTAAATATCTTTACTAGTCTAGTATAATCACGATGATTTATGTGCACATGCTCTTGCTATCAGGAGGATTACTATAAAGCTCACAAATGCAAAGTTTTGTTTAAAGAAAGAAAAAGAAGCAAAGAGAATAAGAAACACGAACCTTCAATTTTTCTGATGCTTGCTTCACTGTCTACAATCTATAAAGATCCTAAAGTAATCTTACGTCTGTTGACGTATAAATATGCGAGAAATCTCAAAGCTTTTGAGAGAGTTTATGTACATACTTATTGTTTAAAATTCTAATCGTCGAAACTGAAATGTTGCGAAGTCCATATGTAGTTTCATATGTCGAGTGAGTAAACAAAGAGGTAAATAAATCATGTGTTTTGTCTTCTTTTTTAATTGAATTAACTAACCAATAAATAGTTATTACCATGAAAAATGAAAGAAACAAAATAAATGCTGAAATAACTACAGGCCATTTTATCAAATAACTTTTAACTATTTATTATCTTGTGAGGAGCTGAGTTCCAATATTTAAGAAAACTAGTAAATTTATTTATGCTTTGCGCGATCTTAAAAATATTAATGAATTTACAAAGTCTTAAAAAACATCAATAAATTTATAAATAGAGCTAGTAATAATGAATTAGATATTATTCTCACTTTACTATGAGAAAGAAGCTTAGTCTAAGCTCTAAAGCATACATGTAGTTTGCTAAGCAATTTGAATTGCATCTTCTATATTTTGATGTACTGATTTTTTACAGTGGAATTGAGATGAAAAGTATCCATTAAAAGAAGTTAGCATCTTCCTTATCCCATACGAATGATTAAACTTGTAAACTTCAAAATGAAAAAAATAAAACATATTTTTTCACCTCAAATTAAGTTCCCAAAATAAAAAATTTTACTATCATTTGATTTAACTCACGTCAATTAATCAATTATACAATTTTCATCCAATTATAGTCGTATATTCTATAAAATATCATCAAAATATGAAATCACTTGTTCAATAACTATATCTCCAAATCTTTGAGTAAAATTCTCTTTTTTCGTTTACATTACATCATTAAATAACTTTGATCATAATGTCAAAGAGAAAACAGAATTACAAACTCAAGCTTTTAGGAGAAAAAAGATCTTACAAACTTAAAAAAAAAAAATACAAGTAAAGGAATATATTTATTTAATTACCTTGAGATATGTTGAGTGAGATGATTAAACTTATCATGTTATCAACGACAAAAAGTGAAGATCAAAAGAACCATTGCATAAATCTATAACAAGGCAAAATGGGTATTAAAATTTTAACTCGAAATTTTTTGAAGCAAATTAGAGAGACACACAGAAAGAAAGATAATCCATACTCTTACCTTTTGAGTTTATTTCCCGAAAAAGTTAAAAAATATCTTGATTGGTAAGAGAAAGTGCAAATAATTCAATGAGACTACTACAATCAATCAAAATGTCATCAGGTTGTTACTCTACAAATTCAATGAACATAATTATTTGATTCATCTTTGTTTAGAGGAAAATTAAAGAGGAACTAAAACTCAATGACAAAAGTTAGAAGAAATAAATACATCATACTCACCATAAGTTAGTTTTGCAGCCCGGAAGATCAATTAGTATCAAATTCACCAATAAAATTCAAAATAAGACGATGATGCTATCTAAGTTTATTACACCATAATTTTTAAACATTTAGGAAATGAAAGGAGAAGATTGAGGTAATTACTTCTAACAGAATACTGCAACTTAGGCCCAACAAAATTAGGCATGTAATATTAACAAAAAACCATCCAAAAATTACTAAGATGGCGGCAAGGAAAAATACATTAATTTCATATCCATGAGATAAATGTATAAACTTTGGATGAACCTTTTCTGTATTTGCTTTGCAATTCATTAAGTTCAACCACTGAAAATCCGTCAAGGTCAATATCAAAATTGAAGCATTGTGATCCCAATTGGCATTCGACAATGGTCTAACAAGCTGCAAATTGGAACCAACGATTTATTAATAATGATACACTACTAAAGAATACATATATATAAACTGGCAAGCCTAAATTCTCCATGTAAAGCTATGGCCTAATAAAGGGCAAATGTCTTTTTGTCAAACCCTCTTCTTCTCCGAAGAGCAAATACATGACTCTTCTTCCTCCTACGAAAAGAGCAAATACAATTTTCTGTGTATTTCGAATATTTTTCTAATTGCAAAATCAGCTTTAGAGTGAAGGTGCATGAGTAAATAGTTTGTAACTGAAATATAAGGGTCATGAATAGGAAAAGAGAATTCAACCACATGCCATTATAATTTAAAATCAACCGTCGTAACTTTTCATTTCAATGGCTTAGGCGTTGCAACAGTTACATTCTTTTGTTGGAACTTGAAAATAGTTATTTAATAGAAAAGTGAGAGAAATAGAAAAAAAAGAAAAAAAACGACAGAAAAGATAAATGTTTTCCAAGCATTAGAGAGATGCCACATAAGATTTCCAAAGCCCAACTTTATATATATATATATATATAGAGATATTATAACCTTTTTTCCTACAAACTAATCCAAGCAGAATATAGATTTCAGAAAATTACAAAGAAACTGAAAATGGGTTGTTGGTGTGCTGAAAATGTCACTAGAGCTTTTCTCAAAATTAGGAGTGGCAAACGGGTGGGTCGGGCCGGATATATTTCGGGTAAAAAACGGGTAATGAAAAAATAGATTAGTTATTCGACCCAACCCATTTTAATACGCATAAAAAATTGGGTTAACTAGCGGATAATATGGATTACCCATATTATCCATGACTTCTTGTATATGATCACTTTTGGGAGAATTTTTAGTCTCCCTAACTTGAGAAACTCCCAATTTGCGGCTTTATAAATGTAAAAGTTAGACCCATTGGTTACTCATTGGTTATCCATTTTCTAAATAGATAATATGGTTCTTATCCATATTTGACCCATTTTTAATAATTTCATTATCCAACTCATATTTTAATGGATAATATGGGTGGTTAACTATTTTATTCGAACTATTTTGCCACCCCTACTAAAAATCATGGACATGGCAAGTACAATTATGAACTTATCATATTTGAAATCTAATATACAATTCAAATAATTTTTTCTCCTCAAATTGTAACTAAAAATGTTATGTTGATCCATGGCCCTTGATAGGGAAGTCTGGAGGTCTGGTATTAGGGTTGTAGGATAGATCTTCTAGAACTTTCGTACTTCATTTCCAGGGCTAGGTGGGGTTTGGTAGGGCCCTTCTTAGATATCTTGCATATTGTATCGTGCCCTCTTATGGTAGTTACTGGTAGATATTATTGCATGCCTTGTAATTTATGGTTTTATGTTCAGTTAACAATTTATGCGATTTCTGTTGGAGTCACTAATGTTTTCTTTTTTCTTCCTCTTTTTCTTCTCTTTCTCCTGAGCCGAGGTCAATTGGAAATAGCCTCTCTGCCCTTTCGGGTAGGGGTAAGGCATGTGTACGTATTACCCTCCCCAGACCCCACTTTGTGGGACTATACTGTATAGTTGTTATTGTTGTTGTTGCCTTTATTTCTAAGGTAAAAAATGATCTGCATTTTTATTCTTTAGAAAATGCTTCTGCTAACTTCATGAATAACTAAAGTAAATATGATTTTTATAAAAGAGGGTCCTCTATATTTCGATACTTAATGAAGAAGATGTCTCAACTTCATAGTTGTGTTAACATACGATAAAAAAAATATGAACACATATGTTTCTTTTTGAAATAACATTGACAATTTTTTATTTAAACTTTATTTAGTTTTGAATAATACATTACATGTATTTGAAAGACATCTATAACTTTCTTGTAACTATTTTTTTTGTAACAGATTTGTAAGAAAAAATAATAAACACAAGGTTTTTCTTTATAACCCGTTTCAGTACAGAGCTTTTAACCTAACTACGGTAAGGTTTTTTTTGCCTTGGCTCGTGACTTTGTGACTTTTACTCTGCACTTGACTCTTTCAGGTTTATTTTTAAGAAAAAACTTCTTTGCCTTCTTTATACACATGCCCGTGTATATTATTTAGTCCTTCAAGTATTTGAGTATTTGAAGTATGAAGCCTCGAGCACTTAATTGCTCCTCTCATTTGGTCCTTTTCCTGAAAAGAAAAAATATACGGGACTCGGAGGTACGATTATAGATGAAGACTGCTTAACCCGTTTGTGTTTCAATCAGAATAATTATAACCTTATGCTAGGAGTTTTAGTTTGTTCCGCGTGCGTGCCCTACAGGTCGTGACTCATCATTTAGTACGAGTTAGCTTTTTGCATATCATCTAAAATCGTTAGTAAAATTTTAACAATTCAAAAATAAACTTTAAAATATGGGTACCTAACCGTGGGTATTCCATAGAAATAATATCTCTTCAGGTGAACAACGTTCCCATGCGAAGGTAGTGCTTTGCCATCCATTATTTCCAACTCATATGCTCTTTTGCCTGCAATACCACAAATCCTATAGGTCTTTCCCATGTCGGACTTAATTTTTTCGTATTAGCTGTCCTCGCAGATTGGAAAACCTTTTTGAGTATAAAGTCCACAATTTTGAAGAATATGAGATGTGCTTTTCGATTGTAATACCACTTTATGACTTGCTTTTGTGCTGGCATTCTTACTAATGCAGCTTCCCTTCTTCCTTCAAGTAAATCGAGGATTATACACATTTCTTCGTCATTAGACTCTTTTGTTGCATGTGTGAACCTCATACTTGGTTCTCCTATCTCAATTGGAACTAAAGCTCCTGTTTCATTAACCAATAAAAATGATGTTTCTCCCATACTTGTTTTTGTGGTTGTGCGATATGCCCATAAAACACCAGGTAACACTTCCGACCAATTTCCTTTTGACTCTTCTAAACGCTTCTTTAAATTATTGATAATAACTTTGTTTGTTGAATCATCTTGCCCATTACCCACCAGATGATATGGTGTGGACGTAATTCTGTTAATTTGCCACCTTTGAAAAAATTTCGTGATTTGAGCTCCTATAAACTGAGGGCTATTATCACATATAATCTCTTTTGACACATCAAATCGGCATATGATATTCCTCCAGATAAAATCTTTAACATCTTTTTATCATATATGTTTGAATGCTCCTGCCTCTACCTTCAGTAAAATAATCAGTGAGTAAGAGCAAAAATTTACTTGTGGTAATGGACCCACGATATCCATTCCCCATTTCATAAATGGACATGGTGCGATGATTGGAGTAGTGATTCCGCAGGTCTATGCATGTTGTTTTCGTACCTCTAACATCTATCGCTGTAACGACCCGACCGGTCGTTTTAGAAAATTACGCCCCAATCCCTAATTTAACTGTTCCCCTAAGTTCATTTCTGCTATTGTGGTTTGCCGGGAGAGTCGGTTCTGAAAATTTGAGCATTTTGGGACACTTAGTCCATAAATAAGAGCTTTGAACCTAGAAAATGGCCCGTAGCCGGAACAGTGTTAAGACGATCTCGGAATGGAAATCTGATGGTTCCATTAGCTCCGTTAGGTGATTTCGGGGTTGGGAGCACGTTCGAAATGTATTTTGGAGGTCCGTAGCTCAATTAGGCTTGAAATGCCGAAGGTTGAAATTTTGGCGAATCCGAACGATAGGTGAGATTTTGATCCGGGGGTCGGAATGGAATTCCGACAATTTTTGTAGCTTCGTTATGTGATTTTGGATATGTCCGCAAATTTTCAAGTCATTTGGAACGTCATTTGGCCGGGTTTTGGATTGAATGTTAGTTTTGAAAGTTTTGAAGAAACTTAGGCTTGAATCGATGTGAATTATGGGTTTTTGATGTTGTTAGACGTGTTTTTATGATTGGAATAAGTTCGTATCATGTCTTGGAGTATGTTGGTGGTTTTCGTTGGGGACCCGGGGGCCCCGGAGTGTTTTCGGATGGGTAAACGGAAGGAAAACATGGAAAATTGCAGGTTGGGCCTTCTGTTCTGTCGTTTTTGCCCCTGCGGAAATAGGACCGCAGAGGCGAGTCCACAGGAGCGGAACTTGGGGCGCAGGAGCGCATGGTTTCGCAGAGGTGGATCCTCTTCCGCTGAGGCGGAGTCGCGGGTGCGGAAGACTCGTCGCAGAAGCGGAAACTCTCGCAGGAGCGGTTGTCCAATCGCGGAAGCGGACGCGCGGAAGCGGTCCTTTTCTCGCAGAAGCGGGATTGGCCAGTTAGACCTGGGATCGCAGAAGCGACCAGTTGGTCGCAGATACGGGCTCGCAGGAGCGGAATTTTGTCCGCAGAAGCGGAAATCGCAGAGAGTTAATTATATCAGAAGTTAGAAATTTCAGAAACATTTCCAAACATTGAGGGCTCGACTTAAGGGGCGATTTGGGCGATTTTGAAGGGAGATTCAAGGGGTTTCTTCAGGTAATCAACTATGGACTCAAATTATGATTATTGTTGACAATATTATGCAATTATCTCATGAAAATGGAGGAATTTGGGGTGTTTTATGGGGGTTTTCACCCTAGGCTTGAACTTTAGAAAATCAAGGTTTTGAGTGGGCAAATGGAGTCCGAATTTGATAAATTTTATATGCTTAGACTCGTATTGAGACAAGGGTTCCGAAAATATAACTTTCATGATTTTTCGATAAGGGTTCCGAAAATATAACTTTCGTAATTTTTCGATAAGCGTACCGAAAGTCGGGTTTTGGCAACTTGTGGGTTTTGGTGTATTTTGAGTTATTTTGATTGAGTAATGTCCAATTAGCCTATTTTGATGTGATTCTATTGATTTTTATCAGATTCTACACTTGTGGAGGCCGACATTCGCGGCAAGAGAGTTGTTTCATAGCCGTTTTGTACCGGAGTCGAGGTAAGTGGCTTGTCTAACCTCGTGTGGGGGAATTTCACCCCTAGGATATTATGTGATAGTTGAAATGCCTTGTATGCGAGGTGACGGGCGTGTACATGCGCTAGTTGTTGAACACGCACTTTAATTAAAATGTTCGATGAGCGATATTCCTGTCTTTGGCTGTTAATTTGATATTTTTACCCGGTAGTGGTTAGGAAAGCATGATTATGTAGTACTTAACTGTTTAGTTGCCTAATTGCCTTATTTGAACTCCTTGATAATTATTGGCACTATTTTTCGGTGAAGTTATAGTTAAGCATAATTGATCTCTCTGTGGATTTCCTCTATTTGCTGTGCTTGTGGACTGCGGGTTCGATTCCCGGAGACCCAGGGCTGTGGGTTCGATTGCCAGAGACCCGGTGTGATATTGGTAGGAACTACGGGTTCGATTCCCGAGATCCTGAGTTATTGGTAGGGACTACGGGTTCGATTCCCGAGATCCTGAGTTATTGGTAGGGACTGCGGGTTCGATTCCCGGAGATCCTGAGTTATTAATTATTTATTGAGATATGGGCTGCGGGTTCGATTCCCGGAGACCCAGAGGTACTGTCAATAGGACTGTGGGTTCGATTCCTACAGGTCCTGGACTTGTTTTATTGAGTTGGCTATTCGTTGTTAGCTTATTTGTAGACGATTGTAGTAATCATCTTATTGTTGCTAGTTCGGAAATTTATTATTCATTTAAACTGCTTATTATTGTTATTATCATTGTATTATTGTTTTCTCAGTAGGGCCCTGACCTTCCTCGTCACTACTCCATCGAGGTTAGGCTTGGCACTTACTGAGTATCGCCATGGTGTACTCATGCTACTCTTCCGCACACTTTTGTTGTGCGGATCCAGGTACATCAGGACATGCCCATACTAGGTAATTCAGCAGTACATTTGGAGACCTCGAGGTATGATCTGCTACGTACTCGGATCCGGAGGCCCTCCTTCTATTCTGATAGCTAGTAGATGTTTTTCCTTCATTCCGTTGTTAGATACTCCTTTTACATAGAGCTACAATTGTATGATCTCTTTTAGTCTGTGTTACCCGTGGGATTCCGGGTCTTGGTAGTGTTTTAAACAGCGTATTTGATTGGTGTATGTGCCAAGCGGCACGGATTTCATTCCTTTCATCTTATTTTCCGCTAATTCTTATTAAATATTCATAAACTAGTATATTCCGCAACGTGTTAGGCTTACCTAGTCGTGGGGACTGGGTGCCATCACGACATGTTCACGATTGGTGAACTAGGGTCGTGACAAGTTGGTATCAGAGCACTAGGTTCATAGGAGTCACGCGACACAGACTGGTTACTTTGAGTCTCGTTGATCGATACGGAGACGTCTGTATTTATCTACGAGGGGCTATGTAACTGTTTAGGAAACTCTTCATTTCTTTGGATTCCTTGTCGTGCGACATTTTTGGCATCAAAAATCTAAACTATTGATTTCTATTCTCTCACGGATGGTGAAGACACGGGCTATTCGCGATGATCAGGTACCCGCGCCCCCTGTTGCCGCCGTCAGAGGCCGGGGCCGAGGTAGAGGACGAGGACGCGCCCGAGGTGCAGCCACAGCACCCGCGCGCGCTGCCGCTGAGGTGCCACGGGTAGACCAGGTTGGAGCGCAGGCACCTGGTACACCAACTACCCTGGCCCAGTTCATGAGTATGTATACCACTTTAGCTCACGCAGGACTGCTTCCTCTCGTCGCAGCTACATCTCAGGCCGGGGGAGGGGCCCAGACTCCCGCAGCCGTTACACCGGAGCAGCGTGTGCTAGTGGGACAGGTTCCAGATGTTTTGGTTATGCCTCCTGCCGCCCCAGCACAGCCCGGAGGTGGACCAGCTGCCTCTGAGGACGAGCAGCGTAGATTGGAGAGGTTCAAAATATGACCCTCCAGTGTTTAGTGGTTTGGCTTCAGATGATGCATTGGGTTTTCTAGAGGAGTGTCATCGTATTCTTCGTACTATGGGGATTGTGGAGACCAGCGGGGTTTCCTTTACTGCTTCTCAGTTTCGTGGGGCCGCTTATGACTGGTGGCGCACGTATGAGTTGGATAGTCCAGAAGAGTCTGCTTCATTGACTTGGACGTAGTTTTCAGATCTATTTTTGAGAGAGTTTGTTCCTCAAAGCCTTAGGGATTCTTGGCGCTCAGAGTTTGAGCGGTTGCGACAGGGTTCCTTGTCAGTATCGGAGTATGCTATCAGTTTCACCCGTCTAGCCAAGCATGCACCGGCCTTAGTAGCCACGGTTCGGGAGAGAGTGCGGAGATTTATTGAGGGCCTGATTCCGCCGATCCGATCCAGCATGGCCAGAGAGTTGGAGACAGATATATCTTATCAGCAGGCGGTGAGCATCGCTAGGAGGATCGAGAGTATGCTCCCTAGAGAGCGGGGAGAGAGAGAGGCCAAGAGGTCTCGTGAGTCGGGCCATTTCTGTGGTGCCCGCACTTCAGCAGCCGGTCATTTTGGCAGGGGTTATTCCGGTCGTCCAGTTTATTCTGCATTGCCAGCAGCCAGTAGTACTCCAGCTCTTCCAGCACCTCAGGAGCCTTATTATGCTCCCCCAATTTCTAGTGTACCTCCTGTGCGGGGTACTTCCAGGGGTCAGACTAGTGGGGGTGAGGCCGGTCAGTCTCAGCCACCGCGTCCCCCCAGAGCTTGCTTTGAGTGCGGGGATACTCGCCATCTGGTTAGGGAGTGCCCCAGGCGTAGGAGGGGAGCACCTCATCAGTCTTCGCAGCCTCGGCGTAGTTCTCAAGGCCAGCAGGCTATCATTCCAGCTCCAGCTGCCACTCCACCTGCCCAGCCAGCCAGGGGTGGGGGTCAGGGTTCCAGAGGCCGCCCTCGAGAGGGGGGACAGGCCAGATTCTATGCTATTCCTGATCGCGCTGCGGCTGTTGCATCTGATTCCTGTTATCACAAGTATTATTCTGGTTAGTCACAGGGAGGCATCGGTTCTATTCGACCCTGGTTCCACTTTTTCATATGTGTCTTCTTACTTTGCTTCTCATCCGGGTGTGCCTCGGGATTCTTTGAGTGCCCCCATTTATGTTTCCACTCCGGTGGGTGATTCTTTGGTAGTGGACCGCGTATATCGGTCGTGTTTGGTTACCATTTGTGATTTTGAGACCAGAGCGGATCTATTGTTGCTCGGGATGGTCGATTTTGATATTATTCTGGGCATGGACTGGTTGTCGCCCCATTATGCTATTCTTGATTGTCACGCCAAGACCGTGACGCTGGCTATGCCGGGCATTCCACGTATTGAGTGGAGTGGTACTCTAGATCACACCCCTAGCCGTGTTATTTCTTTTCTCAGAGCTCAGCGTATGGTTGAGAAGGGGTGTGTTGCTTATCTAGCCTATGTGCGGGACGTTAGTGTTGACACTCCCTCTATTGATTCTGTTCATGTGGTACGTGACTTTGCTGATGTATTTCCAGCTGATCTTTCGGGCATGCCGCCCGACAGAGATATTGACTTTCTATTGACTTGTTGCCGGGCACTCAGCCCATTTCTATTCCACCGTACCGTATGGCTCCTCCCGAGTTAAAGGAGTTGAAGGATCAATTACAGGAGTTATTGGGCAAGGGTTTTATTCGACCCAGTGTTTCGCCTTGGGGTGCTCCTGTATTGTTTGTGAAGAAAAAGGACGGTTTTATGCGTATGTGTATTGACTATCGTCAGCTGAACAAGGTTACAGTGAAGAACCGGTATCCTTTGCCCCGTATTGATGATCTATTTGACCAGCTACAGGGTGCACAAGTGTTTTCTAAGATTGATTTGCGCTCCGGGTATCACCAGTTGAAGATTCGGGAGCCAGATATCCCGAAGACTGCCTTCAGGACCCGGTATGGCCACTATGAGTTCCTCGTGATGTCTTTTGGGCTGACTAATGCCCCAGCAGCCTTTATGCATTTGATGCACATTGTGTTCAGGCCTTATCCGGACTCGTTCGTGATTGTTTTCATTGATGATATTCTAGTATATTCCCGGAGCCGGGAAGAGCACGAGCAGCATTTGAGGATAGTGCTTCAGATTCTGAGGGAGAAGCAGCTTTATGCCAAGTTCTCTAAATGTGAATTCCGGTTGAGTTCAGTGGCATTTTTGGGCCACGTGGTGTCGAGTGATAGTATTCGAGTAGATCCGAGGAAGGTGGAGGCCGTGCAGAGTTGGCCCAGACCCTCCTCCGCTACTGAGATTCGCAGTTTCCTTGGTTTGGCGGGCTATTACCGTCGTTTCGTAGAGGGTTCTCTTCGATTGCAGCACCTATGACTAGATTGACCCAAAAGGGTGCCCCTTTTCAGTGGACAGACGAGTGTGAGGCGAGCTTTCAGAAGCTCAAGAGAGCTTTGACTTCGGCCCCTATATTGATGTTGCCTACAGGTTCGGGGTCCTATACTGTATATTGTGATGCCTCACGAGTTGGACTCGGTGCGGTATTGATGCAGGACTGTAGGGTGATTGCCTACGCGTCGAGACAGCTGAAGGTGCATGAGAAGAATTACCCTGTTCATGATTTGGAGCTAGCCGCCATTGTTCACGCCTTAAAAATTTGGCGTCATTATTTATATGGGGTTCCTTGTGAGATCTACACTGATCACCGGAGCTTGCAGCACTTGCTTAAGCAGAAGGACCTGAATATGCGTCAGAGGAGATGGTTGGAGCTACTGAAGGACTATAATATTACTATTCTCTATCATCCGAGCAAGGCTAATGTGGTTGCCGATGCCTTGAGTCGTCGGGCAGAGAGTTTGGGGAGTTTGGCGTATATACCAGCTTCGGAGAGACCTATGGCAATGGATGTTCAGGCTTTAGCCAGACAGTTTGTTAGACTGGATCTTTCGGAGCCCAGCCGGGTTCTGGCTTGTGTGATTTCTCGGTCTTCTCTATTTGACCGCATCAGGGAGCGTCAGTTCGACGACCCTCATTTGCTTGTCCTCCGGGATAGAGTTCGGCGTGGTGATGCTCGAGATGTTACCATCGGAGATGATGGAGTTATGAGGATGCAGGGGCGCATCTGTGTGCCCAATGTAGATGATCTTCGAGAGCTGATTCTAGCAGAGGCCCATAGCTCGCGGTATTCCATCCATCCGGGAGCCGCGAAGATGTATCAGGACTTGAAACAGCATTACTGGTGGAGGCGGATGAAGAGGGATATAGTTGATTATGTTTCCAGATGCCTCAACTGCCAGCAGGTGAAGTATGAGCATCAGCGTCCGGGTGGATTGATGCAGCAGATTGAAATTCCCGAGTGGAAATGGGAGCGCATTACCATGGACTTTGTATCTGGACTTCCACGGACGGTTAGGAAGTTTGATTCCATTTGGGTCATTGTGGATCGGCTGACCAAGTCCGCCCATTTTATACCGGTGGGCACTACATATTCATCGGAGCGACTGGCGGAGATCTATATCAGGGAGGTAGTTCGGCTGCATGGTATTCTAGTTTCCATCATTTCAGATAGAGGCACTCAGTTCACTTCACGGTTCTGGAGAGCTGTACAGCAGGAGTTAGGTACTCGGGTGGAGCTGAGCACAGCATTTCACCCCCAGACTGATGGGCAGTCCGAGCGCACTATTCGGATTTTGGAGGATATGCTCCGTGCGTGCGTGATTGAGTTTGGAGGTTCATGGGATCACTTCTTGCCACTGGCGAAGTTTGCTTATAACAACAGCTACCAGTCTAGTATTCAGATGGCACCGTACGAGGCCCTATACGGTAGGAGGTGCAGGTCTCCCGTGGGTTGGTTTGAGCCGGGCGAGGCCAGGTTGCTAGGTACTGATATGGTTCAGGAGGCTATGGACAAGGTCAAGGTGATTCAGGACAGACTTCGTGCAGCCCAGTCTAGACAGAAGAGTTATGCGGACGAGAAGGTTCGCGATGTGGCTTTTATGGTTGGCGAGCGGGTTCTACTTCGAGTCTCGCCCATGAAGGGCGTTATGAGGTTTGGGAAGAAAGGAAAGCCGAGTCCTAGGTTTATTGGCCCTTTTGAGATTTTGAGGCGTGTTGGGGAGGTTGCTTATGAGTTGGCCTTACCTCCCAGTCTAGCCGGAGTTCATCCCGTATTTCATGTCTCCATGCTCCGGAGATACCTTGGTGACCCGTCGCATGTGTTGGATTTCACTTCTGTTCAGCTAGACAAGGATCTGTCTTATGTTGAGGAGCCAGTAGCCATTCTAGACAGGCAGGTCGGAAAGCTAAGGTCGAAGAACATCGCTTCGGTAAAGGTTCAGTGGCGGGGCCAGCCGGTCGAGGAGGCGACTTGGGAGACCGAGCAGGATATGCGCAGCCAGTACCCTCATCTTTTCACTACTCCGGGTATGTTTTCTATGCTCGTTCGAGGACGAACGAATCTTTAAGTATGGGAAGATGTAACGACCCGACCGGTCGTTTTAGAAAATTACGCCCCAATCCCTAATTTAACTATTCCCCTAAGTTCATTTCTGCTATTGTGGGTTGCCGGGAGAGTCGGTTCCGAAAATTTGAGCATTTTGGGACACTTAGTCCCTAAATAAGAGCTTTGAAGCTAGAAAATGGCCCGTAGCCGGAACAGTGTTAAGACGATCTCGGAATGGAAATCCGATGGTTCCATTAGCTCCGTTAGGTGATTTCGGGGTTGGGAGCGCGTTCGGAATATATTTTGGAGGTCCGTAGCTCAATTAGGCTTGAAATGCCGAAGGTTGAAATTTTGGCGAATCCGAACGATAGGTGAGATTTTGATCCGGGGGTCGGAATGGAATTCCGACAATTTCTGTAGCTTCGTTATGTGATTTTGGATATGTCCGCAAATTTTCAGGTCATTTGGACGTCGTTTGGCCGGGTTTTGGATTGAATGTTAGTTTTGAAAGTTTTGAAGAAACATAGGCTTGAATCGATGTGAATTATGGGTTTTGATGTTGTTAGACATGTTTTTATGATTGGAATAAGTTCGTATCATGTTTTGGAGTATGTTGGTGGTTTTCGTTGGGGACCCGGGGCCTCGGAGTGTTTTCGGATGGGTAAACGGAAGGAAAACATGGAAAATTGCAGGTTGGGCCTTCTGTTCTGTCGTTTTCACCCCTGCGGAAATGGGACCGCAGAGGCGAGTCCGCAGGAGCGGAACTTGGGGCGCAGGAGCGCCTGGGTTCGCAGAGGCGGATCCTCTTCCGCCGAGGCGGAGTCGCGGGTGCGGACGACTCGTCGCAGAAGCGACCTTGGGTCGAGGAGTGAGAATCCGCAGGAGCGGAGGGGCATTCGCTTAAGCGAGTCCGCAGAAGCGGACTATTTCTCGCAGAAGCTGGAAGTCCCGCAGGAGCGGACGCGCGGAAGCGTCCCTGGGCTCGCAGAAGCGGAATGGGCTAGCCAGGCCTGGGGTTTCGCAGAAGCGACCAAACATTTCCAAACATTGAGGGCTCGGCTTAAGGGGCGATTTGGGCGATTTTGAAGGGAGATTCAAGGGGTTTCTTCAGGTAATCAACTATGGACTCAAATTATGATTATTGTTGACAATATTATGCAATTATCTCATGAAAATGAAGGAATTTGGGGTGTTTTATGGGGGTTTTCACCCTAGGCTTGAACTTTAGAAAATCAAGGTTTTGAGTGGGCAAATGGAGTCCGAATTTGATAAATTTTATATGCTTAGACTCGTATTGAGACAAGGGTTCCGAAAATATAACCTTCGTGATTTTTCGATAAGCGTACCGAAAGTCGGGTTTTGGCAACTTGTGGGTTTTGGTGTATTTTGAGTTATTTTGATTGGGTAATGCCTAATTAGCCTATTTTGATGTGATTCTATTGATTTTTATCAGATTCTACACTTGTGGAGGCCGACATTCGCGGCAAGAGAGTTGTTTCATAGCGGTTTTGTACCGGAATCGAGGTAAGTGGCTTGTCTAACCTCGTGTGGGGGAATTTTCACCCCTAGGATATTATGTGATAGTTGAAATGCCTTGTATGCGAGGTGACGGGCGTGTACATGCGCTGGTTGTTGAACACGCACTTCAATTAAAATGTTCGATGAGCGATATTCCTGTCTTTGGCTGTTAATTTGATATTTTTACCCGGTAGTGGTTAGGAAAGCATGATTAGGTAGTACTTAACTGTTTAGTTGCCTAATTGCCTTATTTGAACTCCTTGATAATTATTGGCACTATTTTTCGGTGAAGTTATAGTTAAGCATAATTATTCTCTCTGTGGATTCCTTTATTTGCTGTGCTTGTGGACTGCGGGTTCGATTCCCGGAGACCCAGGGCTGTGGGTTCGATTCCCGGAGACCCGGTGTGATATTGGTAGGGACTACGGGTTCGATTCCCGAGATCCTGAGTTATTGGTAGGGACTACGGGTTTGATTCCCGAGATCTTGAGTTATTGGTAGGGACCGCGGGTTCGATTCCCGGAGATCCTGAGTTATTGATTAGTTATTGAGATATGGGCTGCGGGTTCGATTTCCGGAGACCCGGAGGTACTGTCAATGGGACTGTGGGTTCGATTCCTACAGGTCCTGGACTTGTTTTATTGAGTTGGCTATTCGTTGTTAGCTTATTTGTAGACGATTGTAGTAATCATCTTATTGTTGCTAGTTCGGAAATTTATTATTCATTTAAACTGCTTATTGTTGTTATTATCATTGTATTATATGTTATTGTCTCTCGGTAGGGCCCTGACCTTCCTCGTCACTACTCCATCGAGGTTAGGCTTGGCACTTACCGAGTACCTCCGTGGTGTACTCATACTACTCTTCTGCACACTTTTGTTGTGCAGATCCACGTACATTAGATCAGGCACATTTCAGGTGATCTGTAGCACTTCAGGAGACTCGAGGTATGATTTGCTACGTCTGCAGATCCGGAGAGTCCCCTTCTATTCTCATTGCTAGTAGATGTTTTTCCTTCATTCCGTTGTTAGATACTCCTTTTACATAGAGCTACAATTGTATGATCTCTTTTAGTCTGTGTTACCCATGGGATTCCGGGTCTTGGTAGTGTTTTAAACAGCGTATTTGATTGGTGTATGTGTCAAGCGGCACAAATTTCATTCCTTTCATCTTATTTTCCGCTAATTCTTATTAAATGTTCATAAACTGGTATATTCCGCAACGTATTAGTCTTACCTAGTCGTGGGGACTGGGTGCCATCACGACATGTTCACGATTGGTGAACTAGGGTCGTGACAATCGCATTTAGTCACAAAACTTTCTGCTTCTTCTTTCATTTTAGGCCAATAATATCCTGCCCTAATTAAGGTTTTTACCAGCGATCTTCCTCCGATGTGATTCTCACAATGTCTCTCGTGTATTTTCCTTATTACATACTCCATTTGAGAAGGTTCGAGGCATATGTGTAAGGGATCGACGAACATTTTAAGATATAGGTTGCCCTAGTTTAAACAGTACCGGGCAGCCTTTTTTCGAAGCGTATGAGCTTTTTTCTTGTCATCGGGGATGGTTCCATACTGCAAAAAAGCAACAATCTCATTCCGTCAATCTCAAGTTAAATTATTAAAATTTACCCCATTCTTGTCGTGGTCGAGAACTGAATGAAATAAATGAATAACTGAGGCGTTTGCATCACTTGCCACATTAGTGCATAT
This sequence comes from Nicotiana noctiflora, assembly GCA_032618575.1. Classification (NCBI taxonomy): domain Eukaryota; kingdom Viridiplantae; phylum Streptophyta; class Magnoliopsida; order Solanales; family Solanaceae; genus Nicotiana; species Nicotiana noctiflora. Next base: position 84,765 of record JASVEL010007576.1, read on the forward strand.
GCGAGATTAGCTAACGCGTCCGCTTCAATATTTTCATCCCTTGGTATTTGTGTAACCTTTCACGTTTGAAATTGTTCTATCAATTTCAAATGTGGTAAATTAGAGTCTGTCTTTGAGGTTAGGATGTTAGAAGTTAGAGTTCGTCTCTGAGGTTAGGATGTTAGAGAACTTTTTTAGTAACACATAAAGTTATTTTCTTCATCTAGCAATAAAGTATTGTTGATATACTCTTTCAAGGATAACCGAGTTTAATTATTAAACATAAAACTCAATATAATACATAAATAATGATATATTCTATTTAACTTCAAATTATCGAATTTGTATTTAATATTCAAATTTATATATATATATATATATATATATATATATATATATATATATATACGAATTCAACTCATAGTCTATGTGTTAAGAGTGATAAGAACAAAGCGGTTGATAATAACACTTGATGAGAAAGTGATGGGACAATGCATTATTTAAAGCAAATAAAAATGGATGTACTTCGTAATAGAAAATTCTATATAAAGTATTAATAGTTATAGTATGTATAAAAATTATGTATTTGTATGTAGGTTTGGTTCAGACTTTTTTATTCAATACAGAACCAAATCAAATCAAACCTAATCGGGCTTTTAATCAATTAGATTTGACATTTCGATATATTGCAATTTTTCGATTCAGTTCGAGGGATATGGGTCCTCTCCTAAATCATGTATAATAATATTATGTTTTTTTTAAAATTACTTAAATATAGGTACGTGAACCCATGCTCAACGATTATTATGGTACAATTATTATTAAGTGCACATCTATAAGTGAAATTGGCAGTTCAAATTCAACTCTGAAAGGTCTTGTTTTCGGCATAGAGTATAGATATGTATGTGAAAATTACTAAACCTTCAAAAATAATATAAATTTGAACCTATAATTTTAAAAGTATAGTGGGTCATGGTAAGTGACTAAAATTAAATTTATCAAATATAAACTCTAGATCTACTTATTCACAAGAGTATACCACTATTTTGAAATCCTAAATCCGTACGTGAATAAAATTAATCAATCACAATAAAAGTAAGACAGCCGCACAATTGTTGCATGCACTTTTGATGTTAGCGGATAATGACATGAGAAAATAAACTCACAACCCTTGATTAAAACAGCAAAAAGCAAAACAATTCTCCAATTATAAGATTTTCATTTTCTCATTCGCCAAAGACTAATAAAGACTGAATACATGGACTGCAGGTAAGAATTTTAAAATTATGCGGGCATTTTATTTGGTCGCCTCCATTTAATTTATATTTATTTTTTTTAAATTTTTTAATTTGTATCCATTTTTTAAATAACTTCAGCCCACTTTCTCTTACTCCTTCTCTTCTTCAAAGTTATATCCGCCTCTTCTTTCTCAAACTTCTCCTTCTTCCTTTTCTGCAAGAAATCTGTTACGACTATGTATATAACATGTATTCACACAAAGAAAATTCACAATTAACAAAAATCATAATTTCAGCTATTAAAGAAAAATTAGGAAACTTATAATTAATTACCCCTATAGTGAGAATGGATATGCCAACGAAAGCAATGAAAAGAAGAGTTGATATGATGGTTGACACTCTATCATCGCTGATAGAAGAAACTAATTGCTCTGTGTTTTCAGCTGTAGAAACTATTTGCTCAGTGGTTGGATTTGCTTATGATAGCAAGAAATTTCTAGAAATAGCGGAAATCATTCGCCAGTTACAAAACAAATACTTTAGCTCTAGAGCTGAAGTTCCTCAGTTACAAAACAAAAACTTTAGCTCTAGATCCGAAGTTCGCCAGTTACAAAAACTTTAATTTCAACTCTAGAGCTGAAGTTCGCCAGTTACAAACAAAAACTTCAGCTTTAGAGCTGAAGTTCGCCAGTTACAAAATAAAAACTTCAGCTCTAGAGCTGAAGTTCGCAGTTACAAAAATAAAAACTTGCCAGTTACAAAATAAAAACTCCAGCTCTAGAGCTGAAGTTTGTCAAAAACAAACTTTAGCTCTAGAGCTGAAGTTCGCTAGTTACAAAATAAAAGTTTCAGCTCTAAAGCTGAACTTCAGGCCCGACTACTAGAATGTTGAAGTTTTGCGTGATTGTCTTTGCTACTTCAGCCTCGTATGCGAAACGCGAGTACACTTGCCATTATTTTTTTGCAAAGCGGGCACAAGTTAAAACGCGACACAAAAAACGGGTATATATGCAAATACCCCTCATCTTAGGTTTGGTCCAGAATAATACTTCTCTTCTTAGACTTTTCGTTATTGGGCTTTGGTCCGTGCCAAGCATGGCTGAAATTAGCACGAACTAGCTAGTTTTCGATATTGTAATTAAAAAATAGCTAGTGTTTGCAAAGTCATTATATTTTGCTGCAACATGTAAAGTTTCAACATAATATACTGAAGATTGGTGCACCTATGTGTATAAACTTCCAGCATATTATGATGGACTCCAACACGCGATTTTTTTTTTAATATATTGGAGATTAGAATACTTGTGTATGAACTTTCTCCAGTGTATTACGCTGGAAGTTCACATGTAAAAAATTATAACTCTAGTATATTATGCCGGAATATTTTTTGTATTTTAAATAATATTTTCGTTCAAATTTATCATAAATAAAAAATAGTTAAATTTCGATTACTTTTTAACTTTGACTATTTTTTAATTATAACTTGTAAATCTGACTAGTTTTGAATTTCACCCAAGCATAGACTATCACATCTAGTCTTCCTATTGGGCCTAATTGAATACCACTCAATTATAAAAGAAGAATTAAATCAAATAGTCGCCCGAACCGTTTAAACTAACACCAACCGATTAGAGTAAATTATATGCATAAATTTTGTACTTTATATGTAAACTTGTGTATATCTAATGTATATACTAAGTATATTACAAAATAAAGAAGTAAACATTCAATGTGAGAGTCGAACTGAAATAATGATTTTTTTGACACAAAACACAATTTTAACGTTAAAAAAAGTTATATTAATAGATAATTCCCTGCGAATTACTTTAACGAAAAGTTAGCCGTTAAAGTAATTCGTAATATTATACATAAATAAATAAAAAAATAATTTTTTTAACACTTCGCAGTATAATACTGCAAACAACAACTTCTTTTCCGTTTTAAAAGATTAGAGGGAATCAAAGTTTTGTCTGTTTGTGAGTTTGCTCTTTTGCGAGGCCTATAGAATAGGATATCCTCTTCTTTTTTTAATTTCTATTTAATTTTAAAATTATTTATAAATTAAATTGGAAAATAATTCGGTATAATTTGATTCATTTAGAGCCCGTTTGTACAAAACAATACTTTTCACTTTTTTTTCGTTTTTTTCCTCTTTTTGGAATCATTATTTGGCCATAAAATTTTTAATTTTTATTTAAATATTAATTTTGAATTTTTTCATAAATTTAAAAAACTCCAAAAAGCTATTTTTAACCCAAAATTATTTTTATGTCCAAACACAATTCTAATTTTCAAATATCATTTTCACTTAATTTTTTATTTGCTTCTTTTGGAATTTTACAATTTTTATGTCCAAACGCCCACTTAATTGTGACAAAATTTTTTGCTTTCAAATTACTGACACATATGTAACGAAAATATGTTCTTGCTTGTTGTAAAAATAATTTGATTGTCTTAATATTCTTCATATTGTTTATAGCTAAAACATTTGAATTTGAAAAATAAATTTAAATTTTTTTCTATAAATCTGTCTGTTTTTCAAAGTCAAATATATAATAGAAATCAGAAGCAGATTAACGTAGATAATAATAATAATAATAATAAAAATAATAATAATAATAATAATAATAATAATAATAATAATAATAATAATAATAATAATAATAATTTTCCTATGTTCTCAATAGATTAACGTGGAAAAAAATGCAGTGTAAATAAATCAATAAATAATGTTTACATTTTACATTATTATTTCATGAAGTATATAAAGGATATGGACACAATCGTTTATAGAGAACACATGAATAAAGCAATTGAGTTGATATAGCCATTTTTTGTTTGTTTGGTAGGATTAAGAAATTTATTCGTGATATCCAATGACAGAGGGCACAAAACGCACGATATCTATTGACAGGAGGGCAAAACGGTCAAAATCGTCGTGGCATAGCCACTTTATTGTTGGCTATCAAAAAATAGTCACTGTTTACGAAATCAATAAAAAATAGCAAATATTTGCTGCAACAAAGATAGGTCCCGCATAATTTACGGGAGTTCTGGTGCATTTGTGTATGAACTCCAACATATTATAATGGACCGGTTTACTTTGCTAACTCCAGTAAAATTTGTCTGAGACTGGAGCACCAGTGTTCCAAACTCCAGTATATTATACTGAATATTTATACTTGCAGGAACTCCCGTAAAATATCCAAGAGTTTCAGCATAATTATGCTTGAACTCCCGTAAAATTTGCGGTAGTTCCATGATAACTTATGCTGAACTCCCGTAAAATTTTCGAATTATAGTGTTTTAGTTCAGATTTTCCTTAACATAAAACGTGGCTAAATTTCGATAACTTTTGAAATTTTGCTATTTTTCAACTATCAGCGGTAAATCTGATTATTTTTAAATTTCTCCGCAGAAGAAGCTGTTGTTTGCAGTATTATACTACAGAGTATTAAAATAAATTATTTTTTTAATAATTTATAGTATAATACTGCAAATCAGTTTAACGATTATCTTTTCGTTAAAGTAATTCACTGTATTATATTGTGAATTACCTATTAATATAACTTTTTTTCTTTTTAACATTAAAATTGTGCTTTGTGTCAAAACAAATTACTATTATTCCAGTTCCGGGACAGGCTATTCGTGTAAAGATCCTAGCCCCAATTGTGGAAATAAGTTGTTGTCGTTGTTATTTGTGTAAAGATCCCACTATAAAACCCTAATGGGGAGTTGGTACGCTATAAGCAAGAGAGATCACGGACCTCCAGGCTACGGCAATATGTGAATGCTGCACGTGATTTCTGGCAACTTTTGCAGTTCAATAAATGACTCCCTAGAAATAAAAAAAGATCATTTTTTCCCTATTTATTTGACTCTTTTGTAAGCTACTCGATCAACCTGAAGTCATTGGGCGGAAGTGGTGAAACAACACTGGCTAAAAGAAATTTCAAGCAACTCAATATTAGGCTTTGGAGTTTTTTTTAGCCACAGTTGTTTTCCCTCTTTCTCAACTCTGTCTCTCTCTCAGGCGATAACGGTGTTAGATCTGCAGAATTTTATTTCTCTATTTATGCCTTTTTCACTTTTGTTGAGTAAAAAAGTTATTATTCAGGATCTGTTCAGATATTTTCCTTATTCCGTTTTGGGATTACTGAGAAGTTCATTTCATCTAATATAGGTTGATTCCTACGGCTATTTGTGAAATTGAATTTGTGTTTTTGTTATCTCTATGTCTTTCTCCAATTTCTCGTTTGCTCAATTTTTTTGGAGTTTCCAATTTTTCTTGTTTCAGTTTAGGCTACTTGAGCTTGCTAACTGTATTTTTCATAATTTTTTTAGCGCGTACTGTTCAGGATGATGAAGAAGACAATAAACAACCAAGCCATGGAACTGAGCTATCTGCTTGAAAAAATTGATACAGTAAGTGCTATTCTACATCTCAGATCTAATTCTTATTATCATATTGAGCATGCTGCTTTGTTTACCCGCTCTATGAAGTTACTGGTCAGACATACCACTAGTAGTAAAAGAAGATTTGTAGAAAATTATACTTAGATGTATTTCACTGGATATTTATGAATGAGCATGGCTAAAGAGTAAAGATCTGAAGTACCAAACAATCTCCTCGTTAGCATTCTATGAGAAGTATAATTATAGCCACTTGCACTTAAACATATAAATTAATAAAACATTCTTTAGCTCCTTAAACTAACTAGCTGACAGGTACATAAGATGAAGGATGATATTATGTTTATTTGTGGACTTCTATAAAAGAAGAAACATACAAACTCCTTAAAGGTGTAGCCAGTTTTGATATATACAAGCAGTGGATCTACTTGATGAACACTGATTCATCATGTATTTCCCTTTTGGTAAATCATGTACTAAGGAATGAATCACAAGAACAACACCTCCATTTAACACAAACGAGGGGCTCTTATTCTCCGGACGATATAAATTAAAGGACACTGGGAGTTGCCTTGGTTATAGCAAACGAATCCTACCAAGAAGGTAACTATGTCTAGTCAGAACATTATTGACCAAATGACAATGTGACTTAGGATAGAAGGTTCCTCCATTTAACACAAAATAATACTCTTAACAAATATGAGTTTCTAATTGAGTAGAGGTAAGCTTATATTTTATATCACCAAATTATGAATTCATGAAAAGCTTAAATATGCATATTCCAGAATCAAACAAACAAATGATGTCCCACTTATGAACAAGAAAAGGGAAATTGAATGTGAACTTGCCAAGAAATATACATCGAGTTTGATTGACCTAAAAATAAGATTGAACTTACCGAAAATGGAGATGAGTCTGTCCTTGAGTTTTGACTAAATGGAAAGTTAGTTCAAAAGAACGTAAATGACTTTAAATGTTGGCATGCGTTTAGCAAGCATAGAAATTAACAGTCTTGAGATAGAATTCTGATAGAAACTGTTGAATTGAATTTAACACAAAACATACATATTACTGAAATTACATTAAAAGGGAAAACAAGAGCTGATTGCTTCCCTGGTTGGCTGGTCTTATTGATTGTATTTTAGCATCCAGGTTCAAAAGGAAAATTCTGCCTCTGTTGTGGTCAAGGAAAATTATTGGGTCTGAAAGATAAGATGTTTATTACACTATTACAAACTTGTAAATCACCACTGATTCAAGATATGATCATGACAAAGCAGTCTATAATTGTTAAGGCTGTGATTCAGCGGCAGAAGTCATGGTTAACGGGCGAAAACCATGATCAAGACTGGCTTTCCACACTCTTTCAATATCAAACGTCATATTACCACACTCATTCTCATTCCAGCCTTCCAATGCGTGCAAAATCCCTCCTATTCTTGATGCACTCATCACCCTTCTTGGTAGCCAGTTCTGGGGTTATAATATTAGTCATAAATTTACTTTAATTATCCGAAAAGATCAAACAAAAAATCAAGGAAATTAAAATTATCTTCTCTAACCTCACAAGAGTCTACATTTTCAAGTTGTTTTGGCATAGTCATGGCTGGTGTGCTGAAGTATAAGCAATCCTTTCTAGCTTTCCGTGGAGGGAATTGTGAATAAGGAATGAATAATGTTCCTTTTGGTGCTTTCAATTGTTCATCTTCACTCAATCCATCCCCTACTAGCCATATCTGCAATACAATACTTCAATCAAGAACTATTTTCTGCGAGACCGTGGGGTGTGGAGAGAGAAGAGGGTGAGGGAGAGGGACATAATGACAAAACTTTGGGTTAGGAGATGGACAGAGGGGGGGGGGAGATGAAAGGAATTGTTATAAATCATCAAGATTTAGGTCAGTATTTTTCAGAGTATTTTGGTTTATACCTTTGATAAATTGGTCTTTGACTGGACCACATTAGTTGCAGCCTCAGGGGTAAGCCTCGCTTTAAGTCTCTTGTACTCTTCTTCATCTAACATGATAACCTATATATAAAAATTGAAATGAATGAGAAAAAGGGAAACCATGGTGATGGAGGAGATTAATAGTCAGAGATACCTGAATTCCTCTTTGGCACAAGACAAAGGCAATGGAGCAAGAAACTTTGGACAAACGACCTCTAAGGACCACTTGGGAAGTTCCTTTAGGAATGGAGTTTAGGACCACAGCAACAACTAGACTACTTCCATCAACCACCTTCACTTTCAACTGCGGATGCCTCCTTATGTAAAGTTCACCGTTATTATTCAGCTCCTGCTCCTGTTAGAACGTTACATTTGTGTAGAATTGTAAGTATCAACTGGAACCGTCTTTTGTCCAGCTAACAAACATTGGATGTAGGGTGTTGGCAGATTTTCTTAAAATTCATATCTCCCTAATAGTGAATATCTGCCATAGCTAACGGAATGTTTTTCTCAGAAAATTGCACTTTAGGTAGAGATCGTGCATTTTTTCTTATATACGATAAAGTAAGGATGAGAATTATTTGATTTTCTATAGTTTACCTGATTTAGGAGTCCAAGGCTCAAAACTTTTATGCCTTTCTGATCAGCTTCCATGACGGCCTCCTCAATCAAATTGTTAATAGTATCTCTTTGCCATTGCATAAAGTACTGAACAAAGTAAAAAATTAGGCCAACTAATCACTTTATCTACTGTATCCAGAACATACAACTAGTCATGATTAACAAAGATTTCTTACTTGTTTCCTGTATTTTGGGACAGCCCAAGTTTGTAACTTAAGATTCTTGAATAAATTTCTCTCAACAACAAATGTTTGACCATAAATCCAAGTAATCAAAAACGACCATAGGGTAACGGGCCACATTAACCATAAATACCACTTGGAAGCATGAGGTGTCGAGGCCAAGGATGCAAGCCCTAGTCTGAGATGGTAGATTGATTCTGGGGTTGTTAGATGTGTTAGGTGCACAACGTCAGGCAAGTCAGCTTTCCTCTCAAGTGACTTTTCATGCAATGTACCTGATGACTTGTCCACTGTACCATACAGATAGTCATACATTGGCATGAAAAGTGAATAATTTGTTCTAAATTGAGTGTGATGTAGCGAGTGGTACCTGTGCCATCAAAGAATTGACATTAGTGGTAAATAGGGGTGGCGAACGGCCGGGTCGAAAATGTGTAATTCAAAAAACGGATAAATTATCTGACTCAGATTCGTATTTGAGACAAATAAAAAATGGGTTATCCGGCGGATAATATGGGTATCCATATTATCCATATAATGAATATGATCGCTTATAGGAGAATTCCAAATTGACCCAAACCGCCAATATGAGGCTTTACAAATTCAAAAGTTAAATACATTAGTTATCCCATGGTTATCAATTTTCTAAGTGGATAATATGGTTCTTATCCATATTCGTCCCGTTTTTAAAAAGTTCAATTATCCAACCCATTTTCTAATGGATAATATGGGTTGATAACTGTTTTCTTTTAACTATTTTGCCACATTTAGTGGTAAAAAATAAAACAAATTCATCAGGGATTACTAGTCTGCCTAGTCAGTAGGAAAAAATACATCTGAAAGAAGACTTATATTTCCATTTTCCCTTTTATTTCCTGGTGAGCTCAAGTTAGAAGCAGACACAACATTTCTGTTCACTGAGGTGTCTAACTTTGTTTGTACAGAAGTACCAAAATTGCATCTCTTTTGTCTTCTAATTAAACTGCTCTGCTACCTTCTATATATGCATAATACATCTTGGGGTCCTCCGAATGTGAAGAAACATTAATGTTCTGGAAGTAAGAAAATGAAAAAGTTATTTGTGTAGATCATCTTTGTCAATTTAGTTTCCAAAGAGATCCAAAAGCGGGGAACTGTGCATTTGAGCCTTTTATTTTGCACTTTCCCTTCGAATGAGTGTTTCCTGATCAATCACCTCTAAGCCAAACTTCCAAAGCAACTTCCTTCTCTTCCTTTCCGTTTCTTTTTTCCTCCATGGGTATAATAATATTTTGTGGCCATGAAACTTTATCCACTTTACCATTAAAGTCACCTTATTGGGTAGTTTTTATCATTTATGGATAAGTTTAATGACTTACTATTGTAGTAAGTACATTTCAACTACTTTAATGTGACAATAAAGTTATGTGATAGTCGGTTAAGTTTAGTTACTTTACTGCAAAACAATTTCTAACCTTACCATTATAATGGTTCAAGTACTTGAAATTTAACCCTTAAAAGTTTCTAGTAAATTCCTTTTACTTGCAACTGTTTCGAATTATATTTGTTCGCCCAATTAAATTCCGATGATATTTCAAATCCCTTTCAAAAATAGCCATTACAAATGAAAGTTGAACATGAAAAGACCCAGCAGGATGGAAAGAACACATGGTAGGTGAAGTCTTGTCAAGGCAAAACCAAGCAAACGTCTAAAGCATAGTTGATGCTATAACTATAAAAATTGAAATATAGGGAAAACAGACTCACGAGGGCGTATATATCAAGTACTTGAGAGGGGGAAACATAGAGAAGATCCACTTAGGAATGAGCTCAAAGTTGCAATGCCCCATGTTGTTCATGAAATCAACGTAAGTGATGTACGCACAAAATGCAGCTATAGAAGCAGTTCCAGTGAAAAAAGTTGTGACCCCCGGTATAATAAAGATCATGTAATATGCTATGATCTCAGCAAACGGATGAATAACAGCTGCAACAATAAAAAACTTTGCTTTGTAAGTATTTGCAGATAGGTCATTGATTGTCTTTTAAATTAAACTGAAACCAAGTCAGATATTATTTTCTAGGTTACTATGTCAGGCTTAATATAAGCTCCTTGTAATATCTGATGTATTTTCTCCAAGATTGATCGTTCTGCCTCTGGAAAACTACATCAAATTAAACATATGATACAAAACGTCTACGAAGACCACTTACAAGTGATGGGCTCAGTAACCATGGAGGAGTGATGATGGGAATGATAACGAGAGTAGAGAAAATGGTGGTGCAGAGCTCTGTGAAGCCAATAATAGAGAAACTCCACCGGACCGAGATGCATCAAGGCAGTTATTATGATCCCATCAGTCCTCCACAAAGGCAAGTGATGAGTCTGTTGGAACTTCAGGTATGCAATGTAGAATAACATTCCATTAAATATGATTTGATCATCCCTACAAAAATACTTCAACCTTGAATCAATTTTGTCATGTACAGTTTGTTTTGCACGTTCTTTTTTACTTTGTTGGATTCTTTGCAGACACTGTTGAAACCTAATTAGTACTGTCAAAGCATGGTTTAGACATGTGTGACCTAGTGCAAGATTTTGACTCCTATCAGGCGTATAGCATTTCTTCTGGCTGAAACTTTCCGATAACATCTTCAGCTGGAGGACACTTGATTTGCATCATAACTTTTAGTGCACAAAAGGGTCTTAGTTGTAGCAATTCAGCGCACCTTTTTTTTTTTTTTTTGTGTTGATAATTTAACCGTTTATCCTACTAGCGATATCTCAGCTTTGGGCGAGGCCCACAAGGTCTTAAAATGTGTCACATGGATCTAAGGTTTGTTTTCTTATAATATACCCAACATCTCTTTATATTTTGTTGTATATGAGATTTGCCTTGGGCGTTGTGTGCACCACCTCTCTTAAAGATTCAACATTGGCATAAGATGTGAGTTACACCTAAACTCCGTTGAGATTTTTCCTACCGTCTCTCTTAACAATGTGAGATTTGCTTAAAACTCAGCTTTCAGTTGAGAGTTGCCCAACCATCACCTTAGGTTGTATGAGTTGTTCTGATATCATATGTAGCTTCCTAGCCTACAAGGCATCATCTTTATCGTATTTTTGCCGATGTGAAATTTACATAAGAGTGTTACGTTAGTGACCACCAGGGGTTAAATTTTTCGTTATAAAATCAAATCTTCCTTGCTAAGAAATTGAAGGCGAGGTTGAATATTACCACTTAACTACTGTGGAGTGGGCGAGGTTGGAATGTACATACCAGTTTTGTTCTCTGTCAACTTGATCAAATTCAATGCTCTTGTCAAGAATCCGATTATCACCCTTGGCAGTCCTGTGGCGGGATAGGGATATCCACATCTGGTTGTGAACTATTCTCCAGAGTAGATATGGGAGTATAACTATGTATGTAATGTCCCTCTGACTTTCATCTTTGCCCATGAAGAACGAGTATATGCTATGACCCACAAATGGTGCCAAAAGCAAGTACTTCATCCCAACAAATTATTTCAAGAAAAAAAGAGCAGAGTTCAGCAAGTCTAGCTATAACTTCCTGGCACAGAATCGTTTAGAAGGAAGAAAAGAACACAGGTTTATGCATTAAAGTAAACTTAATTATCAATGCCAATACTGCTAATTAGTTACTTACCTTTTACTTTTAAAGGGAAGATGACCGAAAAATGTAACGTGTTAGGGGTACCATGAGCATTTTAACAAAAGAGACAGTAGACCTTTTGAAAGCACAGTACATATTAGATAAGAAAGAATATTTTCTGGTAAGGTCTCTTTTAATTATTACTACTGCTATATTAGAAAGCACTAAAGTGGCTTTTATCCCTCTCTTCTGGACAACCGTACAATCAAGGAATATGTATTTCAACAGTAACTTCTTAATATTACATCATATCAATGACGTGTTTGGTGAAGTTTTTGAAAGAAAAAAAAAAGCGTTTTTGAGGAGAAGCAGAAAGAAGTAGCTTCTCTCCAAATGCGTTTTTCTGAGAAATATTTTTGAGAAAAATACATTTGGAAGTAGTTTTCAAAAGCTTGGCCAAACACTAATTACTGCTCAAAAGTGTTTTTTAAATTAATTAACCAAATACAAATTGCTTCTCACCAAAAGCACGTTTTTAAAAAACTTTTGAGAAAAATTTCTCAAAATAAGTCGATTTTAGAAGTTTGGCCAAACGGGTTATAAGTTACATCTTTCCAGTATACTGTAAATATAACATGTTTTGACTGCAAAAGAAAGAGGAAACAAATTCAAGAAAGCGTACCTTGAAGTTTCCAAGGCGTGCCCAAGGCCACTCTGTGAGAATGCCAGGTTTAGTAGCCATTCTTTTGTTACTTCACCACAAAGCTTGAGAAAACTAGTATTTCTACTTGATCTTTCCCTGTGTCCCCTTAAAAGCCTCTGCTTCCACTGCCTTATATATACTATTGAATCTTGTTATACAAGAACGCATGTACAATATTCTGCCAACGAATAATGCCCGCATAAATTGTCCTAAGTCAATTCTAATCGGTATTAATTTAGCATGCAGGAATAAACTATACTGTATAGCTACAACTACAAGTTGTATTTCATATTTAAATGTGACATAATCTTTTCTTTTGTTGGACAATATGACTAGGGGTGACAAAATAGTTAAAAGAAAATAGTTAGTCACCCATATTATTCACTAAAAAATGAGTTGGATAATGAATTTTTTTTAAAACGGATCAAATATGGATAAGAACCATATTATTCATTTAGAAAATGGATAATCAATGAGTAACTAATGGATTTAACTTTTACATTTGTAAAGTCTTAAATTGGGGTTTCTCAAGTTAACGAGATTAAGAATTCTTCCAAAAGTGATCATATACAAGAAGTCATGGCGTCGGTTAACCCGTTTTTTATCTGTATTAAATATGGATCGGATCGAATAATTGATTTATTTTTATTACCCATTTTCAACCCGAACCATATCCGACCCGATCCGCATGCTTGCCACTCTACGTATGACCTAGGGCTAAGCAAATACGATTCACCTTGCAAGATTATGCTACATTAATTGTGTGTTTGCGTAGAAAGTTGGAAATGCGCAATTAAAGTATGACACCACGCTACTGCAGCAGTTCATGTCAAATCTTGATACCCTCCACACTACCCCAACCCACCCACAAAATGCAAATAAATGAAATCAAAGTAAAAAAGATGACTTCACCCGTTTCATTTTATCACTATGCCTTTGCAATGTTATTTGGTTCAATTCTATTTGTAACCCTTTCTCGTACGTGGGACTCTCTATCTTCTTGGGTAGATAATCGATCATCTGTCATTATTTGATTATGCTTGACTAGAAATAAAATATAAGAAGAAAAATATATCTCGCACTTATCAAACGTACCGTTAAACTTGTAGTCCGAAACGTGTTCAAACGTTTCTATAACACTAGTCTAGGCGTACGCGCTTTGCGCGTGTACCTAACTCAATGTAAAAAATAAAATTTGAGTTATACAATAAAAATATAAGTTCTTAAAATAATGAATGTTGGTCGTATATAACTAATAAAAAGTAAAATCGCTCTATTGAAATACTCAATCCAGTCAAATAATTCAACTTGAAATGCATTTCAAAGAATGTCTGAATTTAGAAAGGAAAGTCTGTATTTAGCCCGGAAGTATCATTGTTCAAGTGAAATTAGCATTTAAATAATACTAATAGCTAGCTCATACCAAATTTTAAGTATTTAATTGTAATTTTTATTCGAGAAGAATCCTTTCAAATAGTAAAAAATTGATTAGGTGAAAAATTATCCATGCACGACATGTTCCAAAAAAAGAGCAAAAAAAGCAAATGAAAATTATTTGTAAATCACAAAATTTGAAGAATCACTTTATATCATAAATAGAGTTGACAATTGAAATACTCTTTTAGAAGGCATAATTATAGTAAAAAAACTCGCTTATATTCAGATATATTTAATACTATTTAAATAAGTTAAAAGATTTTATAAATTACATCTTGTTGGAATATTTGATAATTTTGGACATTTTTATAATTTTCTGCTTAATGTTCCAGCAAACTGTAATTGCTAATTTGAAAGCTCTGAAAACTAAAATTATAATATAGAATAGTATTATCAGTGGAGTAGTCTATTTTTTGTTTTAATATTTTAATATAAAATCAGGACGTATAAGTTTTTAACATAACTCGACCATTTCCATATTATCCAAAGCCACTTTAATGTCCTTATTCTCTCCTTTATTTCTTTTATTTGCTTTTTATAAATAATTTAAATGTAAAATTTATATATGGTAAAATATTAATAATTTTAAAGTTTTAAATGCTAGAATATTTAATACAATTCAAATAAGGAAAAAATTTATCATACAAACTCCTAAATGTTAGGAAATTAATTAAATAAGAATATTAGAAAAATAATCAAATGACTATTTTATCATGTGTGAGCTCTATTTTTAAAGGATAAAAAAAGCGAACGATATTTCGTTAAAGGCATTCGTGCTTTTAATATAATATAGATAGATAAGAGCGTGTCATCAAAGACAAAATAAGACACTTAAAGCTAAAAGAGTTCAGAGTTCATTTTTTTTTTTGAAAAATAATAAAAAGTAAGAAAAAAGATAAATATATCTGGTAGATCAAGAGAAGTGACATGTTATAAATCACATATAATCAGAATTATATAGATACTGTAGAATGGAAAATATTGAGTAAACAGAATATACATTTGAGCTTTTTAAAAGAAGGTGAATGAAAAGAATTGAAGGAAAAAGATAAGAGACGTGACATAACATTTTTACGAGGGACGCATATTCAACATTTTTCCACAACTACAAGTTCGGAAAAATCAAAAAATTGTAACCCTTGTTCATAATTAATTGTGGACGTAACCTTTTGCTTTTCTCCAAATAGTGTGACGGTTGATCAAGGGATAATGTCATGACCCTGATTTTCCACAATCGAAATTGTGATGACGCCTACTCGTGGTAGCTAGGCTAGCCAACTTAATTACCTTTTCATCACTAACCAATTATTTATAGCATCAATGTAGAATATGAAATTTAATAAGAAAAAAACGGAATTCTGTTTTATCAATACGAATTAAAACGCGGAACCGTTAATAATAGTCTCTACCCAAGATTTCGTGTCACATTACTCACGAACTACTAAGAATATACTAAATACAAAGGTCTGAAAGACATATATAAACTGTATGTCTCGAAAACGATGAGGCAACAATCAAAAGAGAACATAAAGAAGAAATGTCGGGCCTGCGGACGCTTGCAAGGCTACCTCATTCTCGTGAAAATGTAAGTCTGCTCTCGTACTACTGCTGCTGCTCCTCCTCAAAACCTGAACCTGTGCAAAAATGCACAGAAGTGTAGCATCATCACAACCGACCCCATTTGCTAATACGTGTCTAGCCTAACCCCGGCGAAGTAGCGACGAAGCTAGACTGGATACCACATAAACTTATGCGGTTATAAATATACAACGGAAATCGAATACAAAGCAATTAACAACATGGGAGGGGAAGCATGCTATGGAAAAATACAATATTAACAGTAATCCAGAGTAGCAAACTAAAGCAGCTTAGATTCACAATAAACAAGAAATCAATACTCAATATCAACACATGGCACCCATAACTGTTGCGGCGTGCAACCCGGTCCATAAATTCTATTGTTGCGGCGTGCAACCCGATCCATATCATTTATCATGTATTATTGTTGCGGCGCGCAACCCGATCCTCACATATTATTGTTGCGGCATGCAACCCGATCTTTAATATCATTGTTGCGGTGCGCAACCCGATCCTCAATATCATTTAATAGTCTGACTCCCCAAACAACAGTCACAATTAAGGGGCATAAAATAATCAAATATTTGACAAACATCCCAGCAAGGAAAAGAATCCAACAAGTTCAACCAAACGTCCCGGCAAGGGAATAATCAACAATGCTCTCTCTTTCTAAATTTTCTTATCTTATAACTCACTATACTATTTTGAGCCAACGCTCCAAAGAATCAAGTCATCTCGTATACTTTCAATATTCGTATCACAATTTGAGTCAATGCTCCCCGGAATCAAATAATTATTTTATCGTTCACAGGTTATTTACAACATATAGAAATCCTCCAATAAACACAGAGTTCACAACCAAGTCATGATAATCACATATAAGGACTCACGGTCATGCTAGACACCAATGTATAGATACTCGTCACCATGCCTATACGTTGCACTCGATCACATAACAATTAGCAACAAGACTCAACTACTATTCCCTCAAGCTAGGGTTAAATCAAACACTGGCCTCGGTCCCAAGAATAGCAATCAACCTTCAAATACCACCTTTCCTCTACAATCTGACTCCGAAATAGTGATATCTATGCATAATTAAACCAATAATATCAATAAAGACTCAATGGCAATATCCCATATCCTAGATATGAATTTTCTAGCATTATTCCAAAAATATCAAAATTAGACACTAGGCCCACATGGTCCAAACTCGAGGCTCAGAGCAAAACCCAATCACCCATAACCCCACAAGTCCAAATATATGATTTGTTTTAAGATTCAACCCCCAATTGATGTTGAATCACCCAAAATTCTCAAAACCCTAACTCTACCCAAAACCCGTAACTTTTACTTTGATTTCATGATTTAGGACTAGGATTTCAGTAATAAATGAAGAAAATGGAAGAAGACAAGTTAAACAATGCTTACCCAAGAAGTTTTGGCGAATAAGTGCTCAAAAAATAGCCCGAGGACCATGGAGAAGGAAGAGTTCGTGAAGTGTTATGTTTTTCCCGTCACTGGTTTTGTTTTTTGACTTAAAAATTTGCTGGGAAAAATTGCCCTTCGCGTTCACGGGAAAAGAGGCCGCGTTCGCAAAGGGTAAACTAGGCAATATATTGTGAACGCGTGAAAGGAAATGCGAATGCATAGAAGAAAATGCTGGGGACCCAGGGACTGTTATACGCGAACGCGATAAGGGGATCGCGAACGCGGTGAAGGGGGAGGCTGAACTACGCGAACGCGTGAATGCAAGCACGAACGCGATGAGAAAAAGGCTAAGTCTTCTGAGTCAACTACTCTACGCGAACGCGAGAATAAGATGCGAACGCGATGAAGGACGAAACTGAAGCATCGCGAACGCGTGTGTCCTAGCGTGAACGCGATGACTAAAATCACTGGGCACATGTTGCAGATTTTCTAGAGTTTTCCTAAGTGCAAAACTACCCCGAACACCTCCGAAAATACTCCCGAGCCCTCGGGGCTCCTAACCAATCACACACCCTAACTCAACAATACCCTACGAACTTACTCGAGCGATCAAACCACCAAAATAACATCAAAATCATTGAATCGAGCCTTAAAATCATCATTTTCATTTCAAATTTCTTAAACTTCCAACTTTAGCTAATTAGGTCCGAAATACGTCAAACGACGTTCGACTTCGTCCAATTTTATAGAAAGTGCTTAAACAATATATAAGACTTGTACCGGGCATCAAAACCAAAATACAAGCCAAATACCATAGTCTTTTAATCAATTTTTATTTCCAATTTCCTTAATAATTTCAGAAAAACAATTTCACAGAAAAATTCTTTCCTCGGGTTCTAAGCCTCGGAATTCGACTCCAGGCATATGCCCGAGTCCCATATTTTTCTATGGACCTTTCGGGACCGTCCAATCTCGGGTCCGGATCCTTTTACCAAAAATGTTGATCAAGGTCAACTTTAATCATACTAATATCAAAATTTTTCAAAATTTTCACAAAATTCATATATTTCAACATAAAAGCTTTCTGGCTACGCACCCGGACTAAGGCTGCTTGGTGGGCCGGTTCAGGACCGGGCCCGGACCGGGACCGCGGTCCTGGCGGGCCTGGCGGTCCTGGCGGGCCTGGCGGTCATGGCGGGCCGGTCCTACCGTGCCGGGCCCAGGTGGGCTTAAAAGACCGTCATGGGCCGGTCCTATACAAATAGCCTGTGAGACCGGGACCGCGAATACCGGGACCGGCTAGCGGTCCCGGGCCGGTCCAAGCGGGCCTGGCGGGCCTTAGCGGGCCTAACGGTAATTTTTTTTAAAAAAAAAAAAAATAAAATTTTTTTTTTTAAAAAATGGCCCAACGGCCAAATTTTCAAAAATAGCCGTTGGAGCCTCAATTTAGCCGTTTTTACTTTTTAAAATTTAGCCAAATGGTCCCCAAACTTTAATATAACCTCAAACTTTATATAATTACACTTTTTCCCAATTCTCAACTATAAATACCCCCTATTCTTTCATTTTAACTCACCAATTCATCAATCTATCTTAATCTCTCTCAATCTCTCTCAATCTCTCTCAATTGCTTATATTATTATTCAAATTTTGTAAAATTTTGTGAAGTTGGTGAATTGAAGTATTCAAGTCTTCAACAATTTGCAATTTTAAATTTTGAAGAAGTTGTTCATCAATTCGGTAAAGTCGTTCCAACTCTTAATTTTTAATAATATATTTTGTGTGATTTTGTTTGCATAATTATAATTAAAATGGCATTTTCATTGAAAAAAATGTTTAGTGCTAAGGGAAAAGCTAAAATGGGTGAAAGTAGTCGTCAACCAACTAACCTTCCCCCCAGGTTCCCCGACATACCCGTCCTAGTGGTCCAATTATTCTTGATAGTGATAATCCCTGTTTTCAATTTAGCGATACTGAATTTTGTCATAATATTTCACGAGAAGATCAACTAGATAATGAAATTATGACTACTCTTTATCCTAATTTACAAGTTCATAGGCAATTGGATTTTGATGAAACCCAACACAGGATTTTGATGAAACTCAACAGGATGTAGATGAAACCCAACCGGATTTAGATGACACACCTACTAGTCCAGCTAATAACCCAACTGATGCACCACAACACCCACCTGTGCAAACACCTACTTTTAATAGACAATCTTCTAAACGCCAAGAAACGTCATTAGTTTGGAAATTTTTTAGTCAACTAAGAGATCAAAATAAGGCTCAATGTAATTATTGTAAAAAATTATTGGTGCATAAATTTACCGGAGACCGTAGTGGCACGGGTAGTTTGACTAGGCACATACAAACACATCCTACTGAAAAAGCTAAATATAACATATTAAAAGCACTGCTAGAGGGGACAAGTGTAGAAAATGCGGGTAACCCTAGTACAGGTTCTAATCTAGTTCAACCTGGAATTAACACTGTCACCGGAGGTATATTATATTATGATCCAAATAAAGATAGGGAAGAATGAGCAAAGATGGTTACCGTTATGTGTTTGCCGTATACTTTTCCTTCTAATCCTAATTTTGTGCATTATATTAGAAAAGTTTTTAATCCTACTTATAAAGGTTGGCCTCGTGCAACAATGAAGGCCGATATATATAAATTTAAACATGAATACGAACAATATTTGCGTTATTTATTTAGTCATATAACTAATAGAATTTCTATTACCACCGATATTGGTAGAAGTAATAATGATTGTGACTACCTAACTGTTACTAGTCACTGGATAGACGAGGAGTGGATAATGCAAAAACGCATTCTTGCGTATAGAATAATTAACTCCCGTCACACAGGTAAGTTTATCGCTAACACCGTTGGTGATATTTGTAGATATTTTTGCATTAATGATAAAATAATATCAATTTCTATGGATAATGCTTCTAGTAACACTAGTGCAGTAGGCATTCTTACAAACACATTAAATCCTGCATTTAGTAATATATTCCATGTTAGATGTATTTGTCATATTTATCATTTAATTGTCGGTGATGGTATGCGAATTTTAAATGTAGAAATTGAAAAGGTTAGAATGGCTCTTAATTGGCTTTTTTATTCTAACCGCAGAAGTAGACTTAGGGAGTATTATAAAAAATGTGATGAATATGGCCTTAGAGAAAGAAAGGTTCCTAAACCTTGCCCCACTAGGTGGAATTATATGTACGAAAGTTTAGTAGTTGCTTACGAATATAGGAATCCTATTAATGCAACGTTCAATGCTCGGGTTGGAGGTGTGGATGATGATGAAATGCTTACAACCCAAGATTAGACTAATGTTAAAACTCTTATAGATTTTTTAGAACATTTTCACACTGCTACAAATGTATTTTCCGGACAATATTATCCAACTATTTCTAATTGTTTAGTTTATATTGCAGCATTATGTGCATTATTTGTGGATTATAACGAGGGTGGGCCTATTTATGAACTTGCTATAAATGCAATGAAAGAAAAATTTAAAAAATATTTTTTCCCTATCCCTCCTATTTATGGTGTAGCAGCATTTTTAAACCCTACAATGAAATTAGGAGGTCCTCATTTTTGGTATACAAATATTTATAACGCTTTAGATCTTACGGTAGAAGAACGTGCTACTCTTGCAGATGCAAAAGCATCCATTAAAATTAATACTCAAACAATTTATAATGCATACCAACAAGCCTTACAAAATTCTAGGCCAAATGTTTCAACCCCTACTTCGTCTACTTCACAGTCGTCCAAAAGAGCCGCGGGCTTGAAGGCACTTAAATCTTGGACGGAGTTTAGGGGTTCTCAAGGAGATAATTTTGATGAATCTTCCCAACTAAATGAGCTTCAAGTTTATTTGTCGCAGGGACTAGAGAAGGATAATCCAGACGGGAGTTTTGAGCTTTTGGAATGGTGGAAGTTACGGGAAAAATATTTTCCTGTTCTTGCAAGGATGGCTCGCGATATATTATCTATTCAAGCTTCAACAGTTGCATCAGAGAGCGCCTTCAGTCAAGCAAGACTTCAAATAGGAGATCATAGAGCATCTATGAGGGAGAGCTTGGAGAAGTCGGTGCTATTTAGAGATTGGATCCGCTCGGAAAGAAGAAACTTTGGACTTGCAGAATCACAACCGGATGTGGATGAAGCTTACGAAGAAATGATTGCAGAACTTGCAGAGGATGCTGCTTCGTCGGGAAGTGGTGATGAACAAGCTTCTTTTCCACCACCGCCAACGGAACCTCCTCCAAATCTTGAAGGATTTATGAGATTTGTTAGAGATATGTAGATTGTGTTGTAAATTGTACTTTGGCACATCTTATTTAGTTTTTTTCCTTTTAATGGTGGTATTAGTACCTTGTTGTGCTCATTCCATTGGGGGGAAGAAGACTAATAAAGATATGTCATTTTTAGTAATAAAAATTATTACACAATTGTTTGATGTTTCCAAATAGACCCCCGGCATCCTTCCCTCCAAGAACTACCCCACCTTGCTCTTGGGGAGACTCGAACTCACAACCTCTCGGTTGGAAGTGGGGGTTGCTTACCATCAGAGCAACCCTATATACTTAACATATATATAAACTTAATATATATATATACTTAACATATATATACTTAACACATATATACTTAACACATATATATATAATTTAACTTATATATATACTTCTTAACTTATATAAACTTAATATATATATACTTAAGTTAAGTATATATATAAACATATATATAAACTTAATACATATATATACTTAACATATATATAAACTTAATATATATATATACTTAACACATATATATATATATAACTTAACTTATATATATACTTAACACATATATATATAACTTATATATATACTTAATACATATATATATATATATATATATATATATATATATATATATATATATATATATATATATATATATATATATATATATATAACTTAACTTATATAAACTTAATATATATATATACTTAACATATATATATATATATTTATACTTCATATATACTTATTAAATAATTTTTTTTAAATTAAAAGCCCACGAAGCCCGCCAGGCCCGGCCCGCCAGGCCCGGGACCACGTGGGCTTAGGCCCGTCACGGGCCGGTCTTAACCACCAGGACCGCCAGGCCCGGGACCGCCAGGCCCGGGACCGCCAGAAAAAAGCCCACGAAGCCCAGGACCGCCCGGGACCGGCCCGCCAGGCCCGTTTAGGCCCGGGACCGGCCCACCGGACAGCCTTATTTCATAGTGAGACTTTTATAGTTCTTTTTTCTATATAAGTTTAGTAGTAGCATAGGCGGATCCAGGATTTAAAGGTAGCGGGTGCACTGTAACAGTACCTTAACAATATTTATAGGCAGTAGGGTCACGACGAAAATAATTATTCGATGGCTTTAGGCGGACTAATAACTAGTGGTTGCATATGAGCTTTGAAAATTAAGGAAGAAGGTTTTTGTGTGGAGAGAGATAATTGTAGAAGAAACTTTTGATGTAGGGATTTAACTAAAAGTAAAAGGGGTGAGTCCATTGAAAAAAACTAAATCAAATATACTATAGTAGGGGCGTTGAATTACCAAATGAGACCCAATCAAAAATATTAGTGTTGCCAACTACTCCATAAACCAACTATTCTACCCAATCTTTGTGTTTAAGGGTACAACATAATATATTTATAGAGATCCTTCTTGTATTAACTTATATATATAAAATATATATACAATATTTTTATCGATGCCAACGGGTGCCCGTGCCCCCACCCCAAGCGCAGGTCCGCCCCTGAGTAGTAGTGTTTAATTTAATAAATGAGACATCATTGAGAATTTGATCATATTTTTATTTTTCAAATAACATAATCAACTAGTAATCGGGTGAACTGGTATTAGAGAGAAATTGATTTAACCATGACGGTTTTGCAAAAGTATAATTTTAATTGAATTCAATATGTCAATTGAAAATTTAGTACAGACAACAAAACAAATTTCCTCAGATAACTAATCGAAAATAATCATTTACACCCCTATGAGGCACATAGATTAGCTTCTAACGTGTCTTTCAAGCGGATACGATGTAGCCGTCCTTGAACACCAATTTACAAAGTTTTAATCACTACATTTATTACTCACATATGTCAAAGGAAGAAGGACTGTCATAAGGTAGGGATGGGGGGGGGGGGAGGGAATCTTAATTGTAGCTTCAGGACTAATGTGTTCTAATTCTGGTAAAAGTTGGCAGCCAAATATAGCTGACATTATATGTTCTTATACGAGTGGAAAACTGCAATAACTTTTACTTGGTATGAGCAAAATACTTTAAAGAAAATAATTGATATTTGGTGTGTAGGTGTCAAAAATTATTTTAAAGGAAATTTCTTTATTAAAAAATAGGAAAAAACGACTTCAATTTTCTCATTTCTGCGCAGAAATTATTTTCTTTCACAACGATCTCAAATGTTAGTTTTATATCGTTATTCCAACCAATAGAGAAAATGACAAAAATAGTTCCTTATGTATAAATAGGTTTAACATAGTCCTTTGAATATATACTTTTGAATAATTTTGATTCATTAAATTTACCGAAATAACCCTTTTCGTATTTAATCATACTTATTCCATTGACTATTTATTTTAATTATATAAATCTTTATTTTCAGGTCAAATTCAAAAAAAGATTAACTAAAATTTTATTATTTTTGTACAAATAAAAATATTTAGCATAACTAATGTCGTTCTGTCCAACTTTTATTATAAATTGTATTTAAAAAATTATCTAAAAAATAATATTCTTAAAAAGAAAAAAAATTCACGAAAATGCCACATGGACAGAAAAATCCACATGGCAGGTGAGTGTACCCACACTTTTTGCCACATAAGCATTTAGGGGGTAATTATTCTCAAAAGGCCAAGTTGAGGGGGTAATTCGAACCAGAGATAGTTTAGGGAGGAAAGTAATAATTCTCACATAGTTTAGGGGGTACTAAGGTATTTTCCCTTTAAAAAAAGAAGAAGTTGTTGTTGGATGTTCTCTAGCTTTTTGACTGATCAAGTCTTAGCCAATGTTTGGACATATATTTGGTTGAACATGAAAAATAGATTTCTTTAGGTTGAAAAATATTTTTTGGAAATTTAATTTGTGTTTGGATATGCATTTTACTTGAAAATACGTTGAAGTTTTGTGAGTAGAAATTTTTTTTATCCAACAACTAGCCTAAATGAGTTTTTGAAACTTGAAATTTTTCAAAAGCTCGTCAAATTTCATGAACAAATAATGTTATTAATTTTTTTCTAGAAAATGTATTTTTTTTATGTCTAAACGGGAGCTGAAATTTGATCCTCTAGCATCAGATTATGAGCTTGCTTTGCCTCCCAGTCTATCGGGAGTTCCCCCGGTCTTCCACGTGTCTATACTCCGAAGGTACCTTACCGACATGTTGCATATATTCGATTACAACACGCTTCATCTAGATGAGAGCTTGGGTTACGAGGAGGAGCCAATTGCTATTGTTGACAGGCATGTTCGCCAATTGAGGTATGAGAAGATTTTTGCGGTAAAAGTTGAGTGGAGGGATCAACCAGTCGAGGAGGCGACTTGGGAGATCGAAGAGGATATGCAGAGCAGATATCCTCACCTATTCAACATTCCAGGTATAATTTTAGACCCGTTCGAGGACGAACATTTGTTTAAGAGGTGGAGAATGTATACCTGACTAGTTGTTTTGATTTTTAGATCTCCGTTCCCCTAATTAGGACTCTTCGTATGTGCCTTTACTGTTTTATGACTTGTGGAGATGGTTGACTTGAGTTTGCTGGGTTGAAATCAGATCACTTGGTTCCTTAATAGTGGCCTAAGATGGCCAAGTTTGACTTGAGTTAATATTTTAAGTAGTCGACATCAGAACCAGGATTTAATAGTTTCAATAGGTCCGTATGATGATTTTGACTTGAGCGTATGTTCATTTCGAGTTTCGGATGATCCAAGAGCATTTCAGTGCTTAACGTTGAAAGTTGGCACATTGAAGGTTTTCATGTTCTTTAAATTTGGTTTGAAGTAGACATTGGTGTTATCTAGGTCCGTTTGAGATTTCGAGCATGAGAATAGTTATGGTGATTTGTGACTTGTACACAAAATTTGGTGTCGTTTTGAGTAGTCTAAGTTTGATTCGGTGCGTTAGAAGCGCGTTAAAAAGCTTGAAGTTCATAATTTGATTCAATTTGATTTTGGGGTGCGATTCTTAGGTTTGAGGTTGTTTTACGTGTTACGAGAGTTCGAGCATGTTCATATCATCTTTGAAGACTTGTTGGTATATTTGGACGGGGTCCTGGGTGGCTTGGGGGAGTTTCGGACCACCCGTAGCTAAGTCCAAAATCTTTCGCTGCTGGTTCTGGTTTTGGTCTTTGCGATCGCGGGGGTTGGGTTGCATTCGCAAAGAAGGAATTTGGGGCGTTGGGAATTTTTTCTTTACGTATGTGACACCCAAGCCGCGTTCACGAAGGTCTGAGACCTGTGTGCTTTGTGTTCACGTGAGAGGATCTGCATTCATGTAGAGGAAGATGGGGCTGGGGGTGGCACGCTGATTGGTCTTCGCGTTCGCGTAGGGCAGACGAATCAAGCCTTCGCATTCTCGAGGCTTTAGCCGCGTTCGCGAAGTTCAATTTTCTAGGGCCTTTGCAGCTTGCCTTCACGATTGCGAGGCCTCTTCTGTGATCGCGAAGAAGGAACGCCTGAGAAGAAAGGTTTTTAAAAGTCGAGACTTTTTGGTTCATTTCTCACAACTTGTGGCCGATTTTAGATTCCTTTGTGGAGGATTTTCCATCTAGCATCTTGGGATACATATTTTCTACACAATATGAGTTTATACATATATTATGGATAGATTTTAACGTATAAATTATCAAAATTTTAGGAGATTGTTGAACAACCTAGATTTTGGTAAAAATGGGATTAGACCATGAAATGATTATGGAATCGGGTAGAAATTATATATTCTGGTCATGAGGTTACGGATAACATTTATCTTTAAATATTTCCCGAATCCAGGCACGTGGGCGGGGTAAATATTAGAAATCTTCCAATTGGATTGGGTAATTACTCTAATAGCTATATTATAAACTTTTGAGTATATATTGATTAAATTATACAATATTTGGCTAGTTTCGGATTGTTCAGTGCCGTCTTGAGGCCTATAGAGTGATTTGTGCACTGGAAAGTGAACTTAGGAATGAGGTAAACCTTTTGCCTAACCTTGTAAGAGAAAACTTACCTAGGTGTTTAAATTGATACTTGCTACTAATTGTGCGTACTGTTTCTAGAGGCCGAGGCAGACACCGGGGGAGGGCTCCAGCTCCTTCTAGAGGAGGGGGCGTCCTAGAGGTTCTCCCTTCGTACCACCAGCGTATCATGGATTCTATGATGCAGGCTAGATTATTTTGGCATACCCATCACATCTCAGGCGGGAGGGGGGCTACAGACCCCTACCACTCAGGTTCCAGGTCACAATACTGCTATATGTCAGATCTCGAGTGCATTACCAGTGGGCGGTGTTGATACCCAATTTTTTTCTATATATTTTTATACTCAAAATACTTTCAAAATAGCATGTATATGCATATATAACCATCCACAAAGGTTTTGGTATTTTTCCACATTTTCAAGGATTTTAAAAACCAATTTATGGCCTATTTTGTACTATAAAATCCAATAATTATTCCCAAAACTTGTCATTTTGGTGAGTAATTTATTTTATTCTCACATTTACACAAAATATAATTTATATAATTTTTTTTTTACATAATTTTACAAGTCCATTTGGTATTTTTAAACTAAAGTTGCATGAAATTGCAATTTTAGCTTATTTTTCGATTTAATAGCATTGGTAATGTAGATATCATTCCTAATATTTTAAATTAGTACTTATGCATTGTTTATTAACTCAGTATTTTAATTTGATTTTTGAAATCATTTACTATTTTATAAAAATCAAAATTGAGGAAAATTGGCTATTTAAATTGTAGCCCTTTTAATTTCAATTTTAGCCCAATCTAACCCCCAATTACACTACCCAATTTCATAAATTATCCGACCCATACCCAATTAACTAACCCGTCCGGAACCCTATTTTTAAATCAAAACCGTTGATTATTTTAATCAACGGTCCACGTTCCCCTTTCCTAAATTAAACCCGACCCCAACCCTAATCCCCCTCATTCTCTCTTCAGCAGCCGCCTTTGAACCCTCTTCGTCCCCAGACGCTCTCAATCACCCCTGAAACCCTAGCCCTTCTCCGACTATTTTCCAACATTGTTTCATCGGAAACCATAGCCTCCCAAGCCCCGTGCAACCTTTACTCACCCCCACTCACCTCTAGGTCCTCTCCATTCAAAGATCCAAAGCCGGACCTTGAAGGTCCCTGATTTAGAGGTCCTCCAAATCGAGTTCAATGACTATTTTCGGCCTCCTTCTGGCGAATCCTAGCCTTGTGAGTCCGTCTTCGACCCAAGACCAGTCCGTTCCAGGCTTTTTTCGTTCTCTAGGGTTTTCTCTGAAACCCTAAGTCTCCGAGGTTTTTGTTCTTTGTTTCTCTTTAAGATATACTTCAGATCTATGTTACTTTCTAAGATTTCAAAGTGTTTTCCACATTTTTTGTCGATTTTGTTTTCGAACTGTTCATCTTGTTAAAGCTCAGGGTTTCTCCGATTTTCTGGTTTACTGTGATTTCTTTTACTTTTGCAGTAGTTCCTAAGTATTTCTACTAGGATTTCTATGTATTTTCCTTACCGTGTTGTTTCTAGGGTTTTCGAGTAGTTTCTTTACTGTGTTCATTGCTTTCATTGTGCTTTTCATGAATGTTTATGTTCTTTCTAAGTTCATTTTCGCCTATGCTTTCTTCTTTACATTCAAAATGTGATGCAACCCTTAGATTTTGGGGGTTTTGCCGAGTTTTGTGTGTGATTGTCTGTTGCATGTTCAATTTCAAAACCCTAACTGTCTAAACTCCTTTCGTGCTTCTGATTTCTTGTTAAGCTCTGCGAGAACTTCTAATTCCATTTCATGTTTATGTTTTTCTGCTCTCTGATTGCATGACTATTCTGCTAATTTTAGCCTCGCATGCTTGAATTTGTGAATCTCTTTTATATTCATATTTTCCCTTTCAAATAACCCTAATTTTTGGGGTTGATTTTTTTGAACTTATTTGATTCTCTGACGTGGACCTATTTTCTGACTGAATTCAATACAGAGTTCGAATCCCTGATTTCTTGATTTATTTTATGATCAGTGATTCTATTCTTGCCTTATTTGCTTAAAACCGTGTATCTTTCAAAAAATTTTATATGTATCTACCCTTTATTTCACAACTTATTCTTGATTTCTTCTTTCCATAGACAAAACTCTATTTTATTATCTTAAGTCTGATTCCTTAATTGAAGGAAGTCCTTTCCCTAGTTGATTATGACTTGATACTAAGTTATTTTCTTGCCTTACTTACTGCTTACTTTCAAACTATAAAAACCCCCCAGCTCTTTTACTTCACACACGAACAATTACAAGTTCACACTCACTGAACTTTTTTTCTCTCTTCTCTGCTCTTCTCTGCTACTTGTTCTCCTACTTGGGTTTAGCCGGCTGAAAGCTAAGGCTAAACTATAGGAATCTATCTGCCCTACTTTCGTTTTTGTTTGAGTTTGCAATTAGTATGTCCATGATTTAAATACCATATCCAAACTACGTGTTTATTTACCTTTTTCATATGCCTGTTTGTGTTCGACTTTCTTATGCAGTTAAACTTCAATATGCCACATCCCTACCCCATATTCCTATGTCTTTGATTCTGTTATGCTTGTATTAGTGCTTTCCTGTACATCCCTTTCCCCAAGTCCCCGTTGCTTAATTCTGTTTGTTGGTACAAATGCTTCCATATGAATACCTTTCCCTAACCCCTTTGTGTGCGAGTATTGTTTTAGACTAGGGTGGCACTCTATTTCCATCCCTAGTTTAGAACTAGGTTGCCTTAAACCTGTACTCAAATCAGTCCCATTCCCTTAAGCTCTGTTATGTATTGAGATTGACTCAAGTCTGGTGGTGTCCTAATCACTATTCATGCCTAAGTCTGACTTTCTCAAGTCTGCTCTTATTTGTTCGAGCCATATAAAGGGTCAGGGGTGTGCTAGTCCCATTCATGACTGGGTATGACCATCCATTACTTTGGTCTTCCTCTAATCCCCTCACTTCACAGTTACTCTTAGTTCTTTAAGTCCTACCCCTGTGGTAAGCCATGCTTAAGGACAATGGAGCTCTCTCTGAACTTGGATGCCTAAGGGCGGGTAATTCTACACATTGCACTACTCAATTTAATCTCTAGGGTGTAAGCACTGCCTGAGGTTCATAAAAGCCCTTGGAACTTTGAAACACTCTAAGAGAAGGCCTTGGAACCTGGAATCCGGAATTGGTGAAACACATGTTATTGGATATCAAGATTGAATTAGGCTGCTCGGTTCTAGCTGTAGGCTGTGATGTATTTTTCTGTTATTTACTTTGTTTTCAGTAATAGTCTTGCAAAAGAAACTCGGGAAAGTATTAGTAAAGGGTATGGGAGGGGTTTATATTTACTTGCATATTCTAAAGGGTAGATACCATGCCTATAGGTTCAATGCTTTAAATCACCTAGATATCATGTCTATAGGTTTTTAACATTTTTTTAACTCAATCATCTAGAAATCATGTCTATATGATTTAATGTTAAGTCATACTCAATCATTAAAAATCCTACCTATCAGACCTAATAATCAAACAATTAGTTGCATAAAGAAATCATGCCTATAGGAAATGCATAAACGCTAGGCAAACTGTAAAATAATCAAATACTCATTTCGTACCAGTTTAATAACAGTAACAAGTCTTACAAAATCAAGGTATAGATATCTTGCCTATATGGTTTCAAACTCGCTTAAATCTGTGTAAGCAATAACCCGGCAATTATCTTCAACGTTTTCAACAAAACTCGTCCAAACTTGTTTATTACAGAAACTCTACCCGTCTATAATGCTCTTAATTATCTAAACTTGCATCTTCTTTCCTGAAATAGTTTTCAACTTTCTGCCTGAATTTTTATTCATCTCATGAAGCTACTATCTCCAAATAGTCTTTAATTCATTCTCACTTTCAAAGTCTTTTCATTTTCGGAACTCTTCTTTACAATTCTACTGTATTTCAGTTAATCAATTCTGCTGATTTTCAAAGCCATCTCTGAATTTGTGTAATTTTCAATCTACTATTTCAAACTCTTCGGCATTAGGTTCTTAATCAATAACCTGTTTAAAATACCTCAATTTATGACAATTAGATCCGGATTGCCTAATGCTAACTTTTTATCCAACTCTATGTGTTAAATTAGTCCTTCAGCCGTTTAATTTTAATTTTAACACAAAATTAGTATGTGCAAGATATGCTAAACTAAGTTCTAGATGATTTACGAGGTTTTCTGTGAGCCTTGCATATTTGTTTGTTAATCCCCTATACTTTTTACCTTTTTGTTTTTCTTTTATTTTATTCCCCTCCCTAAAGGTTAGTTCATGAATTCTGGCACCATCAGCATACTCAACAAGGTCCAAGGGTCCTCCACCTCCTCCTCCCTCGAGTTCTACCAGAAATAGGAACAAAGGCAAAATGGGAGATACAAGCGCTAGGAAGGAACTTGAGGAAACTTCTCAGAACACCGCAATTTCCAAAGAGACTGTTGCTCATCTTGAGCAAACTTTGCTAAGATTCCGAGATAAATTAGACCAAGTTAGAAATCGGGCAAGCCTGTCAATCACTCTTGCCGCTCCTGATGTTAACACTTAGAACCCTGCACCACCACAAAACATCCCACAACCTCCAATGCAATCCACTCATAACACCACACTGCACATTCATGAACTACAAAACACCACAAAAAACCATAACACTCCAATATTTGTGGACACCATGCCGCATTACAGTTAGACAATCACCAGTGCAGTCGAGTTAGATGACAAGAGCTCCCTCATTCAGAATTTGGCTGCTGAGATCAAGAAGTTGACTAGCCGGGTCCAAAGTTTCGAAGGTAACAAAAGTGTTGAACGGTTGAACTATGAAGATCTTTGTGTTCAGCCAGATGTCGAGCTCCCAGAGGGGTTACAAATCTCCCAAGTTCGAGATGTTTGACGATACAAGTGATCCCAGGGTCCACTTGAGAATGTATTGTGACAAGTTGGTAGGAGTTGGAAGAGACGAAAAGATCCACATGAATCTGTTCATGATGAGTTTGAAGGGTGATGCCTTATCTTGGTATATTAGCCAGGATGCGAAGAAATAGACTAGTTGGGTGACCATGGAATCTAACTTTATGGAACGATTTGGGTTCAACATTAAGAATGCACCAGATATGTTCTATATCCATAATATGAAGAAGAAGCCTACAGAGACCTTTCGCGAGTATGCTACTCGTTGGAGGTCAGAAGCTGCTAAGGTCAGATCGGCCTTGGAGGAAGAACAAATGAACAGTTTTTTCGTCCGTGCTCAGGATCCACAGTATTACGAGAGGCTGATGCTAATAGAAGGCCAAAAGTTCTTCGACATCATCAAGTTGGGAGAAAGGATCGAAGAAGGCATAAAAAATGGTATGGTCACTAACCTCGAGGCACTGCAAGCTACCAACAAGGCCTTACAGATTGGTGGCCCGTCAAAGAAAAATGATGTGAATTCCGTAATCGCTGCGTAAAGGAACAACTCCCCTATTAAGTACCAAACCTATCCCTCAGCTTCACTCACATATCAACCTACCCTAAACTACCAAGCACCATTACCCCCTTACCAGATTCCACCATCTGCCTACCAATCACCTCCACCGCCCACATATCAACCCACTTCACCAAGATATTCCCAACCTGCACCGGTGTACCAAGCATATAATTCCCAACCTTCCCACTACCTATCACCACCTACCTGCCAAAACTTTCCCCGACCTAGACCAAACTTCGACCGCAAACCTCCAAGACAATATACTGCAATAGTCGAGCCAATTGACCAATTATATGAAAAACATAAAGCAACTGGTTATGTTACCCCTATCCCAGCCGTAACTCCAAAAAACCCTTTCCAATGGATCAATCCGAACAAAACGTGCGCATACCATTCCGGAATGAAATGACATACCATCGACGAGTGTCGCTCGTTGAAAGACAAAATTCAGAACCTAATTGACAACAAGATCATTATAGCAAAGGAGCCCGCTCACAATGTCCATAACAACCCTCTGCCTGACCACAAGGGTGGAGGCATCCATATGATCGAGATTGAAGATGATTGGGACCCCAAAGAGTCAATCGGTCTGATAGTTGAAGGAGACGAACCTAAGAAGCCAACAGTTACTCTCAATCCCATTGTTGTTCAGGTTCAGCCCTCTAAGGGCGATGTGGTAAATGTGTCTCTGCCACTTGAGTTTAAAGCACCTTCTACAAAGGCGCCAAAGCCAATTGACGTTGAGTACGGGGCACCAGAGGCGCCTGCGCCGTTTGAAGTTACTATGTTACCAAGGGTACCAATTCCAATCTCCATGACGGACATAACCCCATTCAAGGCAAATGCCATACCTTGGGATTAAACTGCTGAGGCTAGAAGTAAGGGAAAGACATACACCGGGGAAGCAATTGCCGCACAAGGCATGACCAGTACAGGCAGGGTGTACACCCCAGAACATTTAGCTGAGTCCAGCAAGCAGACCTCTAGGCGAGCTACTGAAACTGGACCCGATGACCTTTGGAGGAAGGTACAGGCCAAATAGTACTCTATCGCTGAACAACTGAACAAGACGCCAGCACAAATTTCCATTCTGGCTCTTCTACAAAGCTCCGAGTCACATAAAAATGCCTTGATGAAAATACTGAGTGAAGCATATGTTCCCAGCAACATAACAGGAGGCGAAATGGCAAACATGGTGGGGCAGGTACTGGAAAGCCATAAGATCACTTTCCACGAAGATGAACTACCACCAGAAGGGCTTGGTCACAACAAAGCATTGCACATCACTGCGCAATGCGATGATCACTTTATCACCAAGATTCTAGTCGACGGGGGATCTAGCCTCAATATTTGCCTATTGGTAACTCTCAGGACATTGGGTAAGGGATCGCACGAGATCAAATATGGGGCTGTGAGAGTCAAAGCTTTTGATGGATCTCAAAGGTCCACCGTTGGAGAAATTAGCTTATGCCTACAAATGGGACCCACCTGGTACGATATTGAGTTTCAAGTCATTGACATACCAGTGTCCTACAATTTGTTACTGGGGCGACCCTGGATCCACGTTGCAAGAGTTGTGAATTATGCATGCTACCATGCAGGTGCAGAAATACCCTCGCACATGCGATCACTACACACCTCTCTGCAGGATGCATCTGCTCTCCCCTGCTCGCTTCTGCGATCAAAACTCCACAGGTGCGTCGCATTAGACTTGGTGCACTACAACGGTCTTTCAAATTTCAAACTTTATCCATTAACTATCCGAACTCAACCTGATGCCCCCTAGACCTCAACCAAATACACCAACAAGTCTTAAAATACGATACAAACTTAGTCGATCTCTCAAACCACATCAAACACTATTGAAAATATGAATTGCACCTCAATTCAAGTCTGTAAACTATGCCGAAACATATCAAATCATGTCCAGATGACCTCAAATTTTGGACATAAGTCATAAATGACACAATGGACCCACTCAAACTAATCTGAGCCGGATAAACATAAAGTCAACTCTTGGTCAAACTTCTCAATTTCCAAAACTTCTAATTTCCAACTTTTTTTTATTTCAAGCCTAATTTGACTACGAACCTCCAGATCAGTATCCGGACACATGCCTAAGTCCAAAATACCCAATGGAGCTATCGAAACCATCGCAAATCTATTTTGGAGTTTCTTACACATAAGTCAATATCCAGTCAACCATTTTAACTTAAACTTCTAACCTTAAGACTAAGTGTGTCAACTCATTCCGAAACCTCCCCAAAATCGAATCAACCGTCCCGACAAGTCACATAACAACAA
This sequence comes from Nicotiana noctiflora, assembly GCA_032618575.1. Taxonomy (NCBI): domain Eukaryota; kingdom Viridiplantae; phylum Streptophyta; class Magnoliopsida; order Solanales; family Solanaceae; genus Nicotiana; species Nicotiana noctiflora. The sequence goes on from JASVEL010007576.1 coordinate 119,000, forward strand.
TTAAGCATAAAATGAGTAGTAAATGGGGGAACAGAGCCACAACACTCAAAAATAACCAGCTGGATCGTTACATATTCATTCTAGAAATCAATGGATTCAATCCCAGCCTTAACTAGTATATCATGAGGATAAGCAACACAAGACAATTCTTGAAGAATCTTTCATTTTTCAATATTTTCTAATATGAAATCTCCGTTAATTTTTCATATCATAATTGAACCAGGATGGCCAAGCGGGCATGCCAACTGATATTTGTTTCAGTAAAACTCTAGTCTGCTTGTGGGATGTGATTCAATCATCATGCTTATACTTGTGTAGTACAAATAAAAGTAAAGTTAGGTAGCCTTTCATATTTGTTCGGTATGATTATAGTAATTTAAAGCTATTAAATCTATCTTTCATTTATAGCCTCAATATGCCAACCACTTTGACTAATATATTTTGAAACTCAAAAGGTTTCTTTCTAAGGCTTAATACAATATCAATGTCATGAATAATTTTATTCATTCGGGTAGTAACAGACTAGTTCTTCCAGAGTTCTTAACTGCTTTTGTACTGCAAGATCTTTTGTTACACCATGTATGATAAATATCTCCTTCACGGAGAAAATTATATTATTATAAATTATCATGGTCAAAATCATCATAAGCAAAATCATTTCTTACTTTAATTTTGCCTTTAATAATTTTTTATAAGACATGACAAAATATTTTTTGGTGTACAACATGTACGCGACCAATGACATATTCATGTAGCCACAGAAAATATTCATTATATTTCTTTCTCGTAATCCTCACTTAGAGGTGAGTTGTGGTGTTTATCCAATCATACATAAGCACACTATTTTACATAGTCTTTATCACATATATATTCACATTCACTTTCAGGAATGAGTAAACAATTACAATGTTTATCAGAAGTCATATTTTCAAGGAATGGACGATAACCATGTGAATGTGCCTCATATTTACAGACCATATTGATACATATTTCCTTCATTTTTGGACGATTACTTTGAGAACCCTTATTGTTCTTCTTATTATGATTACCATAACGATGGCAATTATTATTTTGGTCTTTGGTGCGCCCACATTCATTCGTGAATCACTTGTCGTCATTTAGACTTATTATGCACCGCTACCACATTCACTTAAAAAAATGGAGCAAATCAAGTGGGACAATCTTCATGCCTTTTCGTGATTTTTTTTTTCTTTTCAGTCATCATTATATTATCAATATTGTATATTGAGGCTCAAACCCGATGTATTAATCTCATGGTAGCTAGCTAGGACTTAAACCCACGGTGTTACCCTTAACCAATGTCATAATATACCAAAAATGCACTATGACTCACCCTTAAGCCTTTAAAAAGAGTTAGCACTTTGATAGGTTCATAGCGATGTAGAAGTAAATCTCTACCCGATCTTATACCCAAATATTCTTGATTTTATTTACAACGATGTAAATATATAATAATCTACATGCACTTGATTAATATCAATAAAAAATTGCAACAGCTATATAACATAATAATTTCACTAATGAAAGAAATGTACCTTGGTTGCTTACTTTTATAGAATAAACTTTAATCATACCATAGCCAAATATATACAACAAGCATAACTAAAAATGTCTGGTGTAAACTCTTATTTCTAAGATTGATTTGAGTATAAATGAGCATAACTCAATTCTAACCAATCTTTTCATTTTTATTTTTTCATATCTCTCCTTAGTCATTAATTACCAAATTGCAAGCCATGTTACTAGGAGGCTTACTTAAAGATATACTTGCAACATATCTTAAGCTTGAAATTATAACTAAAGAAAAAAATTCTTCATATATTTTCGTTAATTATTTCTAGTGAATTTTTTGTTTAGAATGCTAAAATATAGCTTCCAAATATGTTGATATCACACTACACAATTCTGAAAATTTTAACCACAATACATAATATTAAAAATAGATGTATATATTTTAAACTTAAATAGAAAAATATACTCTCCGTTTCAATTTATGTGAACCTATTTGATTAGACACGAAATTTAAGAAAAAAGAGAAAGACTTTTGATCTTGTGTGGTGTAAAATGAGGCACCTTTATTTTGTGTGGCTATAAATTATTACATAAAGGTAAATTATTTCCAAATAAGCAAAGGGGTCATTCTTTTTGGCACAGACTAAAAAATAAATAAGTTCACGTAAATTGAGTACAATATAAATTTAGAAGATTTATAATTCCCAAAGGTTTTATGAGCATTGCCCTTTTTGCTGGTGCTAAGATTTGCTTCATTTTTCCTTTCTGGTAAGCTTTCTCCAACTTCTGTTTCATTATTTCTGGATTCCTTTATGTAAGTGGATTTGCCTCTTGAATTCCTTCGTTGTGCTATGCGATTTCTTTTATTAGTTTCTGTCCCTTTTTTTTTCCTTAAATTTTTATTTCCTCCAGAGCATTTGAGTATGCAATTTTTGGTTTTCCATTTATAATGGCATTAGTTCTCGTCAATTTTCTTTGAGTTATTTACCTTTGGAATCTCTACCTTGACTAGCCGAGTTGCACTAAAAGGATGATCTTTTTTGGTCCAATATTTTCGTTTTGTACAATTCTCTTCAAGTAGTGTGGAGCGAAAGAAATTAGTTTTCATAATTCGAATATCGAATCAAAGCAATTAGTTTTTGAAGTCCTACTGGAAAAAGTGAAATTTTACATTGTGCTTTGTCAATGATATTGCATATACAGGATCATAATGATTTTCATGCCAATAGAAATTGTCCCCTGCTTCACAAGTGCAAAGTGGCAAACTCTTTTCTCCACATTCAAGAAAGTTGAGCTTTCTATCATCGGCGTATCTATAGCCTGCAATATGGGGCACGTGCACCCATGGTCAGTCTGTTATATGTACGTATTTTGTAAAATTTGTCCATATTGCACTCATGCTCCATAAAAGTACACTTGGTTCAACACTTTATTAGTTTCCCTCCTTTTTTTTAATAGTGCACCCATGTTATCGAAATCATAGATCCGCATCTGCTTTCTATCACTCAGCCTAAGTTTGCAATATATATTTTGTGCAATCTTATGTTTTAGCTGTTGGGTGTTTGATTTTCCGTTGCCTTTTTCTTGTAACTCGTTCTGATATTGAGTTGAAGAGCATATATAGTAGATGAAACGATTGAGTGCTGTATCACATATCCGTCCTAAACTAAATAGTTGCTTGATTAGCAGAGCTTCACTTCATATGATTTTCAAACAAAGCACATATTATTTGAAAAAAACAGATAAACGTATTGGTTTGATGGTAAGTAATAATTGAAATAACTACTACAATACCAACATTGAGATCTCATGTTCTTTCGTGTGAATGCAAACTTATTGACCTTTTGTTTTTCTTTCTTTGCTCGTGGTTGGGATTAGAGATCAATATACTATGACAACCTTTCATTTAACTTTCTTGAGATTAGACTTTGTGCTTAGCTTGGGCTATGACTCATCTGGTACAATTACAAGAATGAGGTTGAATCATAATAAGTGAAAGTCTGTCAGTTGTGAGTGCTAATCTGTACTAAGAACATAAACGTACATGCCTTAAACTATTATATATTTTTATATATATGTATATATATATATATATATGAGGTTTGCTAACCTACTACATGGCTCTGGTAGATTAGCATTGTACCTGCTTTTTATTTATCCAATGAAAGTGTAAATTTTCTTGGAAGAACTTCTAGAAGGCAACACCTTGAGCAACAAACTAGTTCTGTTGCAAAAGTGTTGGAGGAAATATTTTACAAGGTTGTAAGTCATGACCACAGATCCAAGATACAATAATAATAGGAGCAGTCTAAATATAATATTAACCCTTGGATTAAGCAGAAGAAGTCATTTTTAATGGACGAAAACCATGATCAAGACTAGCTTTCCACGCTTTCTCAATATCAAGCATCATGTCACCACATTCATGCTCATTCCAACCTTCCAACGCATGCAAAATTCCAGCTATTCTCGAGGCACTCATCACTCTTCTTGGCAGCCAATTCTAGAATTAGAACAATATCACTTATGAATTTCTTTTGTTATTTATGCACAATCAAATTAGTATAGAGAAATTAAGTAAATTAAATGATCTTTTCCTACCTCACAAGAGTCTACGTTTTCAAGATGTTTTGGAGTAATCATGGCTGGTGTGTTGAAGTAGAAGCAATCCTTGCGAGCTTTTCTTGGTGGAAATTGTGAAAAAGGAATATATAATGTTTCTTTTGGAGCTTTCAGTTGTTCGTCTTCACTCAACCCATCATCTACTAGCCATATCTGCAACATAATCAAGAACCTTCAACTAAATCTATAGACGGGGGACAGGAGATGTGGGGGAGGATGCTTTTCTGTATTGAACTTTCTAAAATCTGGAATTGTTCGAAGTTCAACATAATGACAAAACTTTGGGTTAGGAGAGGGGGGAGATGAAAGGAATTGTTATAAATCATCAAGATTTAGGTTAGTATTTTTCAATGTATTTTGGTTTATACCTTTGATAAATAGGTCTTTGACTGGACCAAATTAGTTGCAGCCTCAGGGGTAACCTTTGCTTTAAGTCTGTTGTACTCATCTTCATCTAACATGATAACCTAGATATAAAAATTGTAATGAATGAGAAAAAGGGAAACCATGGTAATGGAGGAGATTAATAGTCAAAGATACCTGAATTCCTCTTTGGCACAAGACAAAGGCAATGGAGCAAGAAACTTTGGACAAACGACCTCTAAGGACAACTTGGGAAGTTCCTTTAGGAATGGAGTTTAGGACCACAGCAACAACTAGACTACTTCCATCAACCACCTTGACTTTCAACTGAGGATTTTTCCTTATGTAAAGTTCACCATTGTTGTTCAGCTGCTCTTCCTGCTTGAACGTTGAATTTGTGTATAATTGTAAGTATCAAGCAGAACCCTCTTAGATATAGGGTGATGGGAGAATTCTTTTTAAATCATTTTCTCTGTAATAGTGAATATCTGCCAGAGCTAACATAATGTTTTTCTCAAGAAAATTGCATTTTTTTAGGTAGAGATCATGCATTTTTCTTATATATCATATAAAGTAAGGATGAGAATGATTTGATTTTCTATAGTTTTACTTACCTGATTTAGGAGTCCAAGGCTCAAAACTTTTATGCCTTTCTGATCAGCTTCCACAATGGCTTCCTCAATCAATTTGTTAATATTATCTCTTTGCCATTGCATAAAGTACTGAACAAAGTAAAAAATTAGGCCAACTAGTCGCTTTTACAATGTATCCAGAACATACAACTAGTCATGATTAACAGAAGTTCTTACTTGTTTCTTGTATTTTGGTACAGCCCAAGTTTGTAGCTTAAGATTTTTGAATAAATTTCTCTCGACAACAAATGTTTGACCATAAAGCCAAGTAATAAAATATGACCATAGCGTTACAGGCCACATTAGCAAGATATACCAGTTGGAAGCATGGGGCCTCGAGGCCAAGGATGGAAACCCTAGTCTGAGATGGTAGATAGATTCTGGGGTTGTTAGATGTGTTAGGTGCACAACGTCAGGCAATTCAGCTTTCCTCTCAAGTGACTTTTCATACAATGTATCTAATGACTTGTCCACTGTACCATACAGATAGTCATACATTGGCACGAAAAGTGAATAATTTGTTCTAAATTGAGTGTGATGTAGTGAGTGGAACCTGTGCCATCAAAGAATTGACATTAGTGAAAACCAAATTCAAAGAATACAAAATTTCTGTTCACTGAGGCCTCTAACTTTGGCTGTACCCAAGTTGTTGTTGTTGTTGTTGTTGTTGATGCTGTAAATATATATAAAAAAACAAATTGAAATATAGGGGAAAAAGACTCACGTGGGCGTATACATCAAGTACTTGAGAGGGGGAAACATAGAGAACATCCACTTAGGAATGAGCTCAAAGTTGCAATGCCCCATATAGTTCATGAAATCAATATAGTTGATGTAAGCACCAACTGAAGCTATAGAAGCAGTTCCAGTGAAAAGTGTTGTGGTCACTGGTATAAGAAACAGCGTAAAGTATGCTACGATCTCAGCAAATGGATGAATGACAGCTGCCAAAATAAAAGAACTTTGCATATAGGTAATTGATTGTCATTGAAATTAAACTGAGGCTAGCGGAAAACAAATGATACAGAACATTTCTGAAGACGACTTACAAGTGATGGGCTCAGTAACAATGGAGGAGTGATGATGGGAATGATAACGAGAGTAGAGAAAATGGTGGTGAAAAGCTCTGTGAAGCCAGTAATAGAGAAACTCCACTGGACCGATATGCATCAAGGCAGTTATTATGATCCCATCAGTTCTCCACAAAGGCAAGTGATGAGTCTGTTGGAACTTCAGGTACGCAATGTAGAATACCAACCCGTTAAGTATGATTTGATCATCCCTACAGAAAACACTTCATCCTTAAACAAATTATGTCATGTACTTTATTTGCATGTTCTTTTCGCTTGGTGGATTCCTTTCGGACACTATCAAAATCTAATTAGTACTGTCCAAAGCATGCATGGTTTAGACATGTGCAACCTAGTACATGATTCTGACTCCTGTATGATATAGCTTATCTTCTGACTTAAACTTTCCAATAACATATTCGGCTGGACAAAACATAGATGCTGCATCATAAATTTTATAGCTCAAAATGGCCTTAGTTGTAGCAGTTTAGGCCACCAGTGATATTCTTAGCTTTGGGCTTGGTCCGATTGGTCTTAAAATACGTCACTAGGTTCTTGGTTGCTTATATACTCAACATCTCATATGTATTTTGCCGATGTGAGATTAGTCTAAATTGTCACATACACCACCCCTTAGGAATTCAGCGTTGTTGATGTTTACCCCGCCATCATTTTGAAGACGTGGGATTCACCTAAACTCAGTTGGAGTTCTGGGTTTTTATAAACTCAACCACTTATCCCACCATCACCAAAAGTTGTAGTAGAGTGGTAGTTTTGATAATATTTGTAGCAGTCTAGCCTACTAATGGATAGTGTCCGCTTTGAATCTAGGCCCAAATGGCCTTAAAACGTGTCATAAGGGTCTGTTAATGATTTGCTTAAGTTACTATTGCATTTCTTTTAGCACAATAAGTTAGCTTAAATTTAGGATAAATTTACTTTTTTGAATTTTAAATATCATTTAGATTTTTTAGGTTTGTTCAGACATTGTAGGTTTTTTGAATTCTTGTTATGCAGATTTTTCTGCAGATTCTATTCCTAATTGGCTATTTAAAGGCTTGTTATGCTTAATAAAATAATTGAGATACATTTTCAATCAATACTTTTAATCTTTTTGCTGCCCCATATTTTACAAAACCAATAGTGGTATCAAGAGCCCCATTGATCTTATGGAATCTGTGAGTTCTTCAAAATAAAAGGGCATTTTCAAATTATTTTTAACCAATATCAATTTTTATACCTATTTTCAAACATGGCAAGCAGCAGTCTCTCTTTGAATGCCCTACAAACTTTCACTGGTGAAAACTACCAGATTTGATAAGTAAAAGTGAAATCATATCTTGAAGCCTATGATTTATGGGAAGTTGTAATGGAAGATAGACTATTACAACCACTCCCTGAAAATCCTACTCTTGCCCAAATTAAAAACCATTCAGAAGAGAAAACCAAAAAATACAAAGCCAAAACAGTGATTCAAAATTTAGTTGCAGATTCAATTTTTTCTAAAATTATTGAATGTGAGACAACAAAAGAAGCTTGAGAAAAGCTTGAAAAAGAGTACCAAGGAAGTGATCAAGTTAGACAAATACAGATTTTAAATGTGTCCTCTTTTATTATTGTCACATTTTAGGAGTTGAATACAATCTATTCCTTCTTGAAACGATGATTTCATTTGTATTTTGAATTTTGAGAATTATAATTTTATTCCTTTGAATCCATGGACGAAGGTACAATTGTAGATATCTTCTATCAATTTAGAATTTAATTTTTAAATATAATTTCAAAAAGGTATCCTTAGAGTTTAAATCTTTGTATGTATAACTAGTTATGAATTTACTAATAACTTATTAGCTATAATTTTAGTTAGTGAAATATGAAGAACTTTTTAAATTTTAATAAAAGTTTAATCTTTTAACAATTTGATTTAATAATTGATATGTATATTAAATGCTTTAATCATAAGTAATCCTTGTTAGCAAACGTTTTAATCTTGTGGTATTTTTTGGTAATAAAATAAAGTTAAAGTGTAAATAAATTGCCAACAATAGATCTTTTAAGGTTAGTAAAAATATTTTTGTTATAAAGTGCGTAATTACCCAAAAATCAACTTTTTTGGTTTTCATTCTTTTTCAATGTTGGACAAAAAAAGTGCGTTTTCAAAGTTGAACCAAAATAGTGGTGCTAAGTTTGCCTTTTTCTTTTTTGTTTTTTGTTTTGTTTTAAGACCCAATGCCATATATCTCATGCCTCTTTTGCTTCGGTACAGATCTCATACCGGATCTCATTGTGTTTATGTAGTAGTGATTTCTTTTTAATTTTATGAAGAACATTTAAAGATATTTTATTTATGTTTCTTTAATTTTTGAGAGGTTAAGTATGCAAATTTTGACATTTCTTACTCTTAATTCTTGTGGTTATTTGTAGCCAAAGAGGAATTGAGAATATCTGTCGTGTTAAATCGAGTAAGTATTTTATATACCGGTACTTATTTCTTATTCTATTATTTGCTTCACTAATTAATACATAATTTATGTCTAACATTTAATTTTTTTTTCTATAGCATGACATCAAAAAGTAACTAAAATTATAACCTTTTTTCACATGTACATGAATGTGGATGTTATTCAAGAGTAAATTTATTAGATAAGTGGTTATATTAGAATCATTCTTGTATTCCGGTTAGACTTGTCATGTTGGATAAATTTTACATTATTGATGTATTTTAATTTATGGAGTTTGTAATGAGATATTATCTCAATATAGTATTAGTTGTTTAGAATTATATGATCATGAATAAAAAAAATTATTGTTACCATGCAAGTTTTATTATGTTATTTTCAATTTGTATAATGATAAATTGTCAATTTATGGAAAAGTAGCTATACAAATTACAAGTAGAACCACTACGAATTTAAACGACACCAAATTGAATGTATCTAGTAACAAAAATAATATTTGTCTGAGAATCGCTTTTATCGACCACAAAGTAATGTTGTATTTATGACTATAATTGTACTAATCATAGTAAATTTGTTGCGGTAATTTTGTTTAGTCGATAAAAATAATTTTTTTTAGATTTTTAACTAAAAAATTATAAACCATTTTTACAAAAGAAAAATTATCACTAATTCATACATTTAGGGACCTAATATTTTTTTGTATATAAAGGGTGAATCTTGGTGACAAAATTACTTTTGAACAACTACGAAATATGCACAATTCTAGACACAATTGATGTCGTCACTAATTAAGCTAAATAATTAGTGACAAAATCATGTTGTCAGAATTAATAGCTTTTTAGTGACGAAAACAAATAATTAGCTACAATTTTTATTTTATTTTTATCGCCAAACAAGCTTGTCACAGTTACTATTCATTTGGAGACGAAAAAAAAATTTCGTTGTTAATATAGTTCTATTTAACGACGAAACAATAAGTTGTCTTTATATACTTTTAGTGATCCTCTTTAGGGATGAACTATTGACGAATTATTTTTTTTGTTATAAAATGTTTTTCGTGATAAAATATGAAGTTTAAGTAACAGAATAATTCATCACTCATAATCAAATTTGTTGTAGTGCGCGAATTTCTTCTATTGTTAATAGAATCAGGTTGCTTGGCGAGGATTTTAAAGATAACAGAATAGTTGAAAAAATTCTTGTGACGGTTCCAGAGAGATTTGAATCTAAATTTTCCTCTCTAGAAGAGTCTAAAGATCTCTCTACTATCTCTGTTGTAGAATTAATAAGTGTTCTTCAAGCACAAGAACAAAGAAGAGTATTTAGACAAGAAATGGTTACTGAAGGTGTTTTTTATGCACAAACAAAAAAGAAAAGATCAATTATCTTATTTGCAAATACTGTAAAAAGAAAACAAACCTAGAAAATTTTTGGTGGAGACATGATGCAATATGTGGTATTTGCAAACAAACGGGCCACGTTACAAAAGCGTGCAAGTTCAAACACACTTAACACAATCCTCAAGCACAAACACTAGAAGGAGTAATTGATGAGGAGCAATTGTTTTAGTGCAACTGAAGCAAATGAGGAGTGTTGATGATTTGGTTCAGTTACTATTGCATTTTTTTAGCATAATAAGTTAGCTTAAATTTAGGATAAATCTACTTTTTTGAATTTAAATTTCAGTGAGATTTTTTAGGTTTTTAAAGATATTTTATGTTTTTTGAATTCTTGTTATGCAGATTTTGGTGCAAATTGTGTTCCTAATTGGCTATTTAAAGCCCTGTTACACTTAATAAAATAATTAAGGAACGTTTTCAATCAATATTTTTAATTTTTTTTGCTGCCCCGTCTTTGAAAAAACCAACATGGGCTAAGGATTGATTTGTCGATTGAATATGCGCTCCAAAATCAAATCTTTCGTAAAGGAGCAGCTCATTGAAAGAACTTTTCACATCTTTTACTTTCTTTTGGGAAGGAAGTGCGCGGGGCAGCCAGACCGGGACATGGACAGGTATGATAGTTAGTACTATATATATATATATATGGGCAGACCCACATAGAGAGGAGAGGGTCACCGGCACCCGGTAATTTCGGAAGAAACTGTCGATATAGATGTGTATATACTTTCAAATTATGATATATATTTCTCTGTGACCCCTCATACTCAAAAGCACTTTGGATGCACTGGTAGGTGCTGCTGCTTTAATGTCAAATACTTGCATTCTAATCTGCTTCCCATATTTTTTATTTTTCACTAGGACAATTTAATATGATAGCCCATATTTTTAGCTACTACCCCGTTCCTTTTTCTTTTATCTCTCTCCATACAGAAAATTTCTTCCTTAATTTTCAAATCCCACATGCAACCACCAGTTATTATTCCGCTTAAATTCATCGAGTAATTGGTTCCGTCGTGACCCTACTGCTTACAAACACTATTGTCTATTGAGGTATTGTTACAGTGCACCCGCTACCTTTAAACCCGGAATTCGCCTATATATATATATATATATATATATACTGTGGAGTGAGTGAAAGAATGAAGGCTTGAGGGTGGGAAGTACATACCAGTTGCTTTCTCGATCAACTTGATCAAATTCAATGCTCTTGTCTAGAATTCGGTTATTACCCTTAGCAGTCTTGTAGCGAGATAGAGATGTCCATATCTGATTTTGAATCATTCTCGAGAGTAGATATGGGAGTATAACTATGTATGAGATGTCCCTTTGGCTTTCATCTCTGCTCATGATGAAAGAGTATATGCTATGACCCACAAATGGTGCCAAAAGCAAGTACTTCATTCCAACAAAATTATTTCAAAAAATCAAAAGTAAAGAGTTTAGCAAAATTCTAGCTATAATAACTTCATGATATATTCAGCACAAAATCGTAACGAAAAAGAAATAGAAGGAAGAAAAGAATACAAAAGTTGAATACATTAAGCTTGTCAATGCCAATACTACATAAACGCAATCAGGATCTGAAAACATTAAAGTTTTGCATAGATCTAATTAGGTTGTTACTCTTTACTTTTAAAAGTAGAAGCTAGAAAAGGTAGTATTTTATGAGTATAATGAGAATTTTATCAAAACAACTAGCAAATTGTATAGCTTTTGAAAACACTTGATACTCATAGTACTGATGCATTTTTTTTCTTAAATCATCGAGTTTTATGTGGGACCGAAAATAACTCAGTACAAGATCATAGTACTGATGCATCAATTGAGGAATATGTGTTCCAACAGAAAAAAAAAAAAAAAAGAGAGATGTATGTAACTCAGTACTTACATCTAAAAGACACCTCATTTCAAATACGAGCTTTTGAGTATACTTTAAATATAATATGTTTTGACCCCGAAATAAAGGGGGGGGAAATCAGTTGGAAATTCAAGAAAGAGTACCTTGAAGTTCCGAAGGCGTGCCCATGGCCACTCTGTGAGAATGCCAGGTTTAGTAGCCATTTTTTTTGTTACTTCACCACAAATCTTGAGAAATTAGGTGCTTAGTCGTAGCTTTGTGCCACTCGTTGTTCTCTAAAAGACTCTGCTTCCATGGCTTTATATAAAATTCGCTACTATATACGTAACCACAATATATAAAGTGTCATTAATTAACAATTGTGACTCACTAATTGACATATGCCAATTAACTTGGTTGGCGAAGGTTCTTGATGACTAAGCTTGATATATATGATGGAATGCAATATTCTTTCGGCTCACTATGAGTCATTAATTGACATGTGCCAATTAACTTTGGTTGGCGAAGGTTCTTGTAGGGATGTACATTCGATTTGTCGATTCGATTTTGACTCTTATCGATAATTACTTATTGATTATCGATTTGTACATATGCTTATCGTTGTCGTTTCAATAAGGTTTCGATTTTTTCGATTTCGATTTATTAATTTTTGTGGCTTATCGATTCGGTTATCGATTACACCAATAAGAAAATTTGTGGGATTCTACATAAAGTATATCGCTATAAACACGCCTAACTAATATGGACAAAAAGAAGCTAAAATAAGATGAATACTGTTTATAACATAAAAATTATGTCGATTTCATTTATTGATGAACCGATAAGAAATCATCGATTCGAATTATCGGTAAACCAATTCGAATGCGATTCTTGATGACCATGTTTGGTTTATGTGATAGAAGGCAATATTTTCTGAGCCCATTGTGACTCAATAATTGACATGTGTCAATTAACTTGGTTGGCGAAGGTTCTTGATGACCAAGTTTGGTATATGTGATGGAGAGGAAAAGCCCAAAATCATATATTATTTTTTATTTAGATTCAAAGTCATACATATTCTTTTACATGGAGTACTAATAGTCCATTCACTTAAATAAAATGGTGCATTTTTAGTCATAATACTAAACATTATTAATTTTTAACATAAATCTAAAATCTTACAAAATATTTGTTTCATTTATTTTCTTGCTTACTGAAAAAAGAAAGATGAGAGATTTATCAAGATAGTAAATAGTAAATACATAAAATTTATTTACTACCTATTTACTATACGTAAAATATACATTTACTAAGAAATATAAATATTGTTAATTTTTATGCAATGATTGTTATCTAGATAATCTCAAATATTATCCAGATTTATTAGATACATAAAATAATTATGTATATTTAACGGTGTTTAAAATTAACTAGTAGACATACATAAAATAAAAAAATAAATTGCATGTATCTAATAAAAAATATGTATTATTAGATACATAAAATAAATGGTTTAACGGTGAATGAATGTATGGTTTTAAAAATCTGTATTATTAGATACATAAAATCTGTATCTAATAAAATGAATGAATAATTTTAGATACATAAAATTATGTATATTTAGTGGTGTCTAATAAATTTTGTTTATATAAATTTTATGTATCTAATAAAATTATGTATACATAATTTTTTATTTGTTATTTTATGTATATTTAGTAGTTAATTTTAAACACCGTTAAATATACATAATTTTTTTTTTTACGGAAAAGGTCCTGATATATCCCTCTACTTTGTTTTATTGTTCAATCCTGTCCCCCGTTATACTTTCCGTCCAAATTTACCCTTGCCGTCGATCAAAGTTCTATATTTGCCCCTATTTTAACGGTCGGGACACGTGGCACATTCTGAATACGAAAAAGGGCCTGATATATCCCTATACTTTATTTTATTGTTCAATCATATCCCTCGTTATACTTTCCGTCCAAGTTTACCCATGCCCTCCATCAAAGTTCTATATTTGCTCCTATTTTAACGGCCGGGACACGTGGCATATTTTAGGAGAAAGAACCAGTACAGAAACAAAAAAACTCGAAACCGACTTAGAACCCATGACCCTCATGCTCGTTTTTCCTCTCTTAATTTTTTCCCAAACTTCTCTTAAATAAATGCTTTTAATCTGTGTAAGAGATTATCTTAGTTTGACAAAGAGATGTGGTTCAAGACATAATCTTCATATATTCGAACAATTATATGACTAAGATAATCTCTTACACGGATTAAAAAGTTTTTATTTAAGAGAAGTTTGAAAAAAAATTAAGAGAGGAAAAACGGAGCATGCAGGTCATTGGTTCTAGGGCGGTTTGGAGTTCTTTTGTTTTTGTACTGATTTTTCTCCTAAAATATGCTACGTGTCCCTACTGTTAAAATAAGAAGAGGAAGAAAAAAATGTAAGGGAGTGAGGAATAAGAAAATAGAAGTAAAGAAAAAAATATTGGAACAAGCAAAGAAATGACAGAACCTTATGTCTTGAACCTCATCTCTTTGTCAAACTAAGATAATCTCTTACACAAATTAAAAGTATTTATTTAAGAGAAGTTTGGGAAAAAATTAAGAGAGGAAAAACGAGCATGAGGGTCATGGGTTCTAAGTCGGTTTCGAGTTTTTTTGTTTCTGTACTGGTTCTTTCTCCTAAAATATGCCACGTGTCCCGGCCATTAAAATAGGAGCAAATATAGAACTTTGATGGAGGGCATGGGTAAACTTGGATGGAAAGTATAACGAGGGATAAGATTGAACAATAAAATAAAGTATAGGGATATATCAGGCCCTTTTCCGTATTCAGAATGTGCCACGTGTCCCGACCGTTAAAATAGGGGCAAATATAGAACTTTGATTGACGGCAAGGGTAAATTTGGACGGAAAGTATAACGGGGGACAGGATTGAACAATAAAACAAAGTAGAGGGATATATCAGACATTTTTCCGTTCTAAATATGTATACAATTAAATTCATAACTTTTGATATTAAATGTAAATTTATATATAAAATTTATTTAAAATAAAAATAAATATTAGTAATTATACATTTTACATATAGTAAATAAAATTTATGTATATTTGTTATTTACTATCTAAATAAATCTCTCATCTTTATTTCTTTCTTTCTTTCAGTAAGCAAGAAAACAAATAGAACAAATTTTTTGTAAGATTTTAGATTTATGTTAAAAATTAATTTTGTTTAGTATTATGACTAAAATTGTACCACTTTATTTAAGTTAATAGACTATTCGTGCTCCATTAGTAAGAATATGTATGACTTTGAAAAGCCGAAGATAATGTACGATTTTGGGCTTTTACTCTGTGATGGAAGGCAGTATTCTTTGAGCCCACCGCTCTGCTCAGCTATAATGTAAGTAGATTCTCCTCAGACCTTAGTTGAAGACACACCGAGATAGAGCAAAAGCAGTGAGAAGTATCGCACGCAAGGTAAGAAAATAATTTGTGAGTAACGCGGGTTCGTTTATTCGAGTGTGTCGCCTCTTGAGTATTTTACGCGGGACTAGGAGGTGTAAAGTTGCTTGTAATTAATTTGCTTTTGTGGGTTTGTGATCTTTTTATCCTTTGTTATCTTTCTATTCTTGTTCATTACCATGTCTTAGTGCTCCATTAATATTGTTGTCATAGACGGTGAATATTATTTCTGTGTTATTTTTCCAACAACGGGCCCACCTAGCTATAGCTTATGCTACATTGTGTGTTTGCATTTTTAACCTATAGCTTCTACCAATGAATAATATTATTTTGAACTTTCTCTGTCACGATTCGGATTTTTCACCATCGAAAATTATGATGGCGTCTACTCGTTGAAGTAAGGCAAGTCAAATTTAATTACTTTTCACTTACAAAATAATTTTCCCTTTTAATAATTTATGGCAACAATATAAAAGAACAAAATTAAATAATAGCAAAAGTCTTAATTATAAAAACTGAAATAAGATGCGGAATAGTCAATATAAGCCTATACCCAAGACTGGTGTCACAATACTCACGAACTACTACGAAAGACTAAATACAAACCTCTGAATGAAAAACATAAGTTGTTCGTCTTGAATACAATGAGGCAACAGACTAAAAAGAGAGAATAAGGAGACACCGGGCCTGCGGACGCCTACAAGGCAACCTCGGGTCTCACTAGACTAAAGGCCTGCTCTTATACTAATACTACTACTGCTACTGCTCGAAACCTGGACTTGTGCAAATAGCACATAGTGTAGCATCACCAAAACCGATCCCACGTGCTGGTAAGTGACTAGCCGAACCCCGACAAAGTAATGAAAAGGCTAGACTGGACTACTATTGTCACGATCCAAATCCACTACGGGTCATGATGGCGCCAGACATTATTGTCAGGCCAACCAATTAGATTACCAATTAATTCTTCTTTTAAATACCTTTGAAAATCTAAGATTTGTTTCCTTCTGTTTTTACATAAATAAAATCATTTCTTGAATTCAAACTTAAATAATACCAATTAGCACAAAGACTTACTAAAACCATCCTAGAAACTCGGTGTCACAAGTGCATGAGCAACTATAGATAAGGATATAAATACAACACAATACCTGTCCGGAATACAATGGACAGAAAGGAAATATAATTACTAGGAGGGGACTTTAAAAGCTACGGGTCGCCTCGCATACTGCAACTCACGTAGTACCTGAAATCGTACGTGCCGCTGCGCCCAGTAGGCCGCTAATGTATCAAGTACCCGTGCAACAAAAAATGAACATAAGTGTAGTATGAGTATATAATCAACGTTACTCAATGAGTGTCCCGCCTAACCCCGAAGGGGTGGAGATGAGATAGCCAACTTTGACATACTCTACAGGTCCAACGATTATTTGTTCTCAATATACATACCAAATAGTGCACTGGTCCCATGACCGCTTCTGCGGACCAAACTTTGCATAAGCGAGACCGCTTCTGCGGTCCAAGCTTTGCAGAAGCAAAAACACCAGTTGCAGCAGTCTTAGCAACATGCAAAATTCAAAAACTACCAACCATCCGAAATCACCTTGAGACCCCCGGGACCTCAACCAAAACTACCAATGCATCCTACAACGTTATTCCAACTTGTTCCAATCTTGAAAACCCATACAACAACACTAAAATCATCCATTCACATCAAATTCAAGCCTAAGTTCTTCTAAAACTTCTGAAATACTCATTCGATAAAAAAACCCAACCAAAATACACATCCCAAATCACCTAATGAAGATACTGCAATTCTCGAAATTCAGTTCCGACCCTTGGATCAAAATCTCACCTATCAACCGGAAATCGCCAAAATACTAACTTCACCAATTCAAGCCTAATTCTACACCGGACCTCCAAAATCACTTCTGATCACACTCATAACTCACAAATTATCCCCCGAAGCTAACCGAATTATCAGAATTCATATTCGATCTCTCTAACACATAAGTTAACATTCGGTTGACTTTTCCAAACTAGCCTTCCTTAAAGAGTCTAAGTGTCTCATTTCCTTCTAAAATCAATCCAAGCCAACTCGATCACATAAGACAATGATAATGAAGCATAAAGAAGTAGAAAATGGGGGAAACATAGTGGTAACCCATGAGACGGTGGGTCGGGTCATCACATATTCCCCAACTTAAACAAATGCTCGTCCTCGAGCATACCTAGAATTGTCGTAGAAGCCAACCAATAGCAGAAAGACCTTACCAAGCATATACCTGGGGGTGATCCCACGTCGCCCTATATCGTATAGGTCCGATAACCATCATAGTTGAAATTTTACAGTCCATCTAGTCTATAAACCATAGAACAACATTGCACTTTCCGAAATCATACACAAGGTCAGAACCTCATATCTATACTCAGAATGAGCCCGAACCAGCTGTAATAACCCATACCTGCAACCTCAGGTGCGATCATATGATATACCACATAACCCAAACACTCAAAACGATAACTTCTATTCACAGCAATTTTCCACAACGCCCGAATACCGGTGGAAAACCTCTTATCACTAAGGTCTTATTCCAATACTTTCATATACTGCCAACAATAAATGAAACACACAATAAACCGTAACCATTTCTTAGATCAACCATTCATGAATCCAGTCCCCTTTTGACTAATACCACCGCAGATTCCAATCCGAACCTCGACATTATCCTTCCAACATGCTGGAATAAAATCCGTTCGTATTCATTAGTGACCCCAGTGATCACCTCAAATCCAAGACACCACTCCGGTGATATGACATCTCAATACAGGCCTAAGCCACAACTTGCATAATACGCGCACCAATAAGAATGGTCTGAACATACTTATATCATGGAAAATGACTCAGACAAAAGAGATGTACCCCAAGTTTATCAGTACCATGTACCATCACAACACAAGGCTGAGACCCCGTCTCATATCATAAAAATAGAATACATGAATCTACCCGAAAGGTCATATTTTCACATGGCCTCTCTACAATGCGCGATCCTATCCGAACACTGTTACACATGAAACGCCTCAAGTCACTATGCTCAAAATTGACAGCCAAGTACAATTGATGTCTGGAACCCAAGCAAATCATTACACCCATGGTGAAACAAATACATGCAAGTCTGATAGAACATAACCGATACATCAATCACCAAGCAACACCCAATTACTCTTCCCGATCGACTTTCACTCTGAATCCCCAATAGAACCGCACCGCATGTGCCCATAACCAACGAATTATAGCATCTCCATATCACTAACAAGCTCACTAACTATCGAACCAACCTATCCCTCAATAATAAATTTTTGGGGACAACCAAGCCGACTCAATCTATAACACATATCCGCATTGACCTGCCAACGAACCATTCCCCATGGAAGCCTGAAGTTGTTCCTTCCACTACTACAGCTCCTACCGGGGCCATATGATACGGTGCCCGGCACTAAATCAATACCGAAATCCACAACCTCATCTAGACACATGTCCGGCCATAAGAAATACATCCGAAAAGTCCCTCAACTCCGGAACTAAATCAATGGTAGAAACCTTTACACTGACATCCATCACAAAGGCCCAATTAAGAAATGTAACTTTTCCCAACCGTCCACTGGTCTTTGATAAGCCACTCTGCTAGAATATAATCCGACGGACCACTTCACTCAACCCGTGGCATTTCTGGCACAGCCCATAATGCAATAGTCCAGAACAACCCAACACTGAGACAAACAGTCTACACCCCAACACCATATGAAAAATCTAACTTACCAAGCAAAGAAAGATCCACTCGGGCCTCCAAATCCTCTGTAGTTGCTAAACAGTGCCGACACATACGATCTACCACCACATCATAGCCTGAATATGAGAGCTTTCGCCTCCACCTCCACACGGCACATGAATTATCATATCCGATCCCAAATTTTGTACGTCCACACCTTTAATACCCAATCATTCCACGATAGATACTCTAAGATTTCCCCGTGCCACCAAGCAACCCGAATATCACCCGTCGACGCAACAAGAAAGTGCCACAATACCAAAGTATCATCACTTTAATCATATTACCCTTTTTTCTAGACAAATATTCTTGTAAATTCACTTCCAATTAGCAGTACCTTTTTCCATGATTATCTGAGGCTACCCATTGCCTAAGAGTTTTATGAATTTTATTTCAGAACTGAACTGTCTCCACAACCTACCGCATATACCATACCATCCAAGGATAACATGAAAACTTTCGTCTCCATTCCGAGTCACAAATATCTACGTATTCGACTAGTCAAGAACTCCCATCGATCCCATCTACAAGAAAATCATTACACATCTGACGCCCCTCATATTCGTAGAAAATGCACCTCTTCAACCATGGTAGAAAACAATAAGAACTCTCTCAATTCTGTTTGCATAAATTAAACTACCATAATAGAATCCTTCTAACTTTACCAAGCTAAGTAAGCCATCAAAACCTATCAACATTACTGCAAAATACCTGTATAAACTCATTACCTCGAACACACATAAAGAAGTAATCATATCCATACCATACCGATTCGGTCTACTATCAGTCTATTCCATCTATCTAATTTCCCTTATGATTTATCATCAACTTGATATCCCCCCTTGCTGTAGCACCACAGTTCCACAACCCAGGCTCATTACATGAGACCCAAGCACAAGACCATACTATCTAAGACCCATAAGCCACTGAATACTCTCTCAAGTGTTCCTAGAAACACCACATTCCAGAATGTTTTACTTTGAAGAATGTCCTGCAAATCTAAATTCATCACCTATACTTTCCCGATACTGATACATAGAATCTCATGATTAACATAAAATACCACAAGTCTTGACATTTCGAATGGAAACACGGTCTCTAACCACATACACAACCTTGAGACACCTGATTGTTACATGTAGAATCTTGAACACATTAAAACCATTCTCGATAGTCATTTACTTCTTATTCAAACTACAATTCACCTAATCAAACGAACTTAACCACCCTTGGCTCATTAGCACTCTGACACCGCAGGATATGACCTTATCCCAATACAAACATACATATTCCTGCTTCAGGCACCGAGCATTTCTTACCAACAACAGCTTAAGACATCCTGTGATTCTCACACATATACGAAGCACCGTGTAACCTTTATCAAAAATATTCCTTCACTCATGCCATCCTCGGCTCAATTTCCGCAACCAGAACTGATTCGCCAGCATGCCTCAAACCGGAACCAACATAACATATAACCATACAATTAACTAATCAGTAGCAACTACCCAACTTGGCTCGAAGCCATGGATCAAAACACTCCCAACAACTCATAATGCATATACTCTATTGATGCCTTAATACCATAGTGAGATTAAACGCAATCCTTTATAAGCTCGTGGAAACACAAATCATCTAGAATTTTTTTAACTCTTCTGTAAATCTCACATTCACTCACACAATAGTTAAGCCTACTCTCTAGGTGATCTAATTTAGATGTCAACACATGTTCTTCACGTGTAAATAAGACCTTTTAATGGATAACATAAGGATCACACAACCTTAGAACACTCCGCAAGAGATGGGCCGCTTGCTTTGCCTCCAACTACCATTTCCGTATACCTTCCACCACCGCAAGCATCACGCAGTTACTTGATTTTCCTAAATCTGGACTCATGCCGCAACATGAAATTTACTTCACTCCCAACTAGGAAACATGAAAAGATTATTCACACACCCATAACTCGGGGCTACACATACAGTCATAATGGAAATCAAACACTTAATAGTTCTTCAATCATCTCAGAGACCTTCATCGTCATTTCCAAGTCATATAAACACATCTAGTCGTACTAACATATTCATCATGTGGCTATTCAGCCGCCATTCCCGCTAATAGGGACTATACCGAGCATATAAGCTCCAAAACACTTTCTCACATAATCAGTACCTCGATGCTCAAGCCATAGGCAAAATAATCCGGCCTCAAGTCCTCTAGACTGGCCCAACATCAAACTCACAGTGATCACATCTCGCTCATTAATCAGGGAATCACAAGCCATCAAGTCACCTCTGATACTGAGTGCACATTGACGCATACAAATGTGTGGAAGGAAGTTCAAGAGTTTCTTTTCAAGCTGAATCAAGGACGCATGACAAGAATTTAAGAATGTGAAGTTTTTCTAAAGGTTCTGTAGCCTCTTGAGCATAAACACAGATGTCTCCATACCGATCCGCGAGACTCTACTAAACATGCTCATGACTCGTAAGATCTAGTAACCTAGGCTCTGATACCTACTTGTCATGACCCAAACCCCACACCGGTCGTGATGGCGCCTCTCATGTGCCAACCAACTGATCCAACTAGTCTCTTTCAAAATAATTAAGCATAAATGAATAGCAAAAATATGACTTAATGACATTAATCAACGAAATTACAACCCAATACAGCCCTAATCGGGGTGTCACAAGTCACGAGCATCTATAAGAATTTAATTCTACCTTACAAGTCCATAAATACATTGAACGGGAATAATGAATAATATAGAAGGACAGTGGTGATGCGAATGCTGGCAGTCACATCGCTAAAACTCTACACCTCTGCCTCCACGCAACCGATACCCGCTACCAGGTGAATAAATAACTACAATTGCACGCGAGGTACAGGGAGTAAAGTGAGTACCCCGACTCAAAGAGTAATAAAAGTAAATAACAGATTAGTAGTAAGAAACCACGTAAAACAACCAATATGTTGTATATAAGCCGGGTACAATTCTTTGAAAAAACAGTAAAAACTTTGAAATCTTTAGAAATATCTTGGCTCAGTTTAAACCTCTTTTGAAAATGATCCTTTCAACAGCTATGAAAATAGTTTCAAACAGTTAGTGTTGATAAGCACAGAAAATCCGTCCCTCGGGCATAAATACCACATTTTAACATGTAAAAAGGCAGATAATTATGCAAGATGACCACATAAGAGTCCGCCCCTCGGGAAATATCTCAAA
>JASVEL010007577.1:0-47669 GCA_032618575.1 Nicotiana noctiflora
AGCCACTAAATACGCTATTCAGTTATATTGTTTTATTATTCTCTCTAATTTAATTCATCTCATTCTCTGAAAACACGATGCTCAATCTCAGTTTCCTCTGGTTCATTCTGTTAATCTGTTTATCCATTTGTTCATTCTTGTCTGTTGGTTGCTGCCAATGCTAGATGGCACAAGATAGGGATCTATGAGATCAAGAAAGGAGATTTCTCTATTAAGGTCACCAAAAGCAAATCAAATCCCTAACCAAATCACTAAAAGCAGGTAATAATAAAGGTGTCGCGTGTTGTACCTTCAAATCTCAAAGTTGTCGCGCGTTACCTTCAAACGTTTCTATGACGGATTCGCCGAAAATTAGAATTTGTTCTTGAACAAAGACGACGGAGTTTGGGGCTAAGCAACTTGATTTTCTGTTAGTTTATTTCAATGTATTTTCATGTATTTCATTCTATTCATTATAATTCAATGTATCTCGTCATATTGTATGTATTTTATTGTATTTACTATTTCGCTATATTGCCATGAATGTATTCATAAATTTTCTCTTTAATTATTATAATTTGTGTATTCAGATTTATTAAAATTTTCTCTGAAGATTGCTATATTTGTGGGGTATTTTTCGGTTGAGAATCTTTTTTATAACTGAAAATACAAAAGTTGTGTGTTATAACTAAGTTTGTTGACTTATATTAGGAGTCTATTATGTTAATTGATTCATTTTTCGTTTTAAAAACACTGTAATCCCCTATTTCACGCCGTGAATACTGTCGAATACGATAATCTATCTAGCTGTAATCTCATATTTCACTCCATGAATATAGTTGAATACACTCGAATATAACAACTAATTAGCTGGACTTCCCTGATTCACGTTTATTTTTGCTACTATATTCGTGAATACAATAACTTAAATATATTAAATACTTCTTATAACAAAAAAAAGTATTTTTAATCCGTAATATATCAAATAATATTTATAAATGACTAATTATTACTAAAAATAATATTTTTATGAAAATTTCTCTTTTAAATTTAAATGTTTGGGTGGACGATTATTGAGATTTTGGCCAAAAGCTAGTAGGGCTTGGCCTATAGAGGTTTTTGAATTTGCCCCACTGCTCTACCTGAGATTTTTACCCCCCACAAACACCATTACATTTCCTCTTTGGCACTCTTTTACAAGAAACTAGAGAGAGAGAGAGAGAGAGAGAGAGAGGTAGCAGTAGAACTGTAGAAGACGGGGAGCCCCCCCAAACCCTACCCCGTCCCCACTCTCTCCGACGCAGTGTGGAGGAATTTTCTGCCTTTTTTCACCATAGTTTCTGGTAAATCTCTGAAAAATCCCATCTCTTTAACTTGTATTTAAGCTACAATCCATGGATAAAACGCCGAAAGAAAATAAATCAAACATTCTTTTAGTTGCTTATATATTCAGATTTCTCGTATGAGGGAGACCTTTTTTTTTCTGGGTTTTTTAAATTACTAGATGATTGATATTAATTATAATGAAATTCAAATTGTTTAGTACACTTGCAACCTAGTTTTACTTAACTTCCAATCTTTATCCCCATATTCAAATGCCAAAACTAAATTCATTTTTATTTTCTATGTTAATTAGAACATTCTGCCTGTGTGTGTCACCAGTTTTGTTGAATGTATTTGGTTTGAGTTTGACTCTTCTAAACTTTTGATATAAAAAATAAATACACAATCAGGTCATTAAAAATCTAATTACAGGTTAATGTCTATAATAAGTACATAGTTGTAATCCAAAAAATATTCTAACTAAACTTTCTTTTTTACAATGGTGGTGTCTAGGCTAGCTTGTTTGCGCCTTGATTATTTCACTGGGTACCTGTTACCTACCACCAGGACCGATGCCAAATAACTCTGTCAACCAAGGCTTGGGTAGACGAGAGGAAATTACCTAGTGTTTTTGAGTCCGATTTGAACCTGAGACCTCATGGTTCTCCTCCCGCTTTATTGATTACTAGGCCAAACCTTGGTGTCTATGTTCTAACTAACCTACTACAACCAGTTAAATTACATCAATAGCGTACAAATGATTTGCAATGTTAGTATGTACAAGTTAAATCCGTTTTGATGTTTGTGGTTGTTTTAGGGAATAATGGGGAAAAAGGCTAAGAAAAAGGCCAGAAGTGTTGTCAAGGAGAAGCGGAATCCCTTCACTTCTACAAATCCAATTGATCAAAATAGCAGTCAGACTATTGGTGCTCCTGATGATAGAGTAGTTGTGGTAAATGATAGAATAGAATGCCCACATGTCGATAAGGTTATTGATGTGGAGAAGGTCTCCACTAGACTTGAGTCTTTGGAACCTGTTAGGTGTGACGATTGCAGGGAAGGAGTACTTGATAGACGAGCTAGTAAGACGAAAGTCAAACATGGGAAAAAGAAGGGAGGTGCAGATCCCAAGCAGGGGTCTAAAGCCATTTGGATCTGTTTAGTATGCGGCCATTTCTCGTGTGGAGGTGCTGGGTTCCCTATTACACCTCAGAGCCATGCAGTTCGGCATGCAAGACAGCACCATCACCCTCTTGCTGTACAATTTGAAAATCCTCAACTGCGCTGGTGTTTTCGGTGTAGCACACTGATTCATGCTAAGAAAGTAGAGGATGGCGGTGAACAGAAAGATGTATTTCAGGACATTGCGAAGATGATTAAAAAGCGGCCATCTGAAGGGACGGCTATTGATGTGGAGGCTGTTTGGTTTGGGAGTGAGAGTATCACTAGCGGGATCAAATCAGAAGCTTCTGCTTCACTTGATACTGATGGAAAAAGTGGTTATACAGTTGGAGGACTGGTTAATTTAGGGAACACATGTTTTTTCAATTCAATAATGCAGAACCTACTGGCAATGAATAGACTACGGGATTACTTCCTTAAGTTTGATGGATTTGCTGGTCCTATTACTGCTGCTCTGAAGAAGCTCTTTTCTGAGACAAGCTGTGAAGGTGCCTTGAAGAAAACTGTAAATCCAAAAGCTTTCTTTGGTTCAATCTGTGCCAAGGCTCCACAATTTCGAGGATACCAACAGCAGGACAGTCACGAATTGCTTCGTTGTTTACTTGATCGTCTGTGTACCGAGGAATTGACCGCCAGAAAACAAACCAAATCTTCTCAGGATGGTGGCAAGTCCCTAAGTGCATGTCCAACTTTTGTTGATAACATCTTTGGTGGTCGACTGTCGAGCACTGTTAGTTGTCTGGAGTGTGGGCACACTTCAGTAGTGCATGAACCGTTCTTGGATCTCTCATTGCCCATTCCAACTAAAAAACCTCCAGCTAAAGGAGCTAAATTAGTATTCCGTTCCAAAAAATCAAAACCTCCTATGAGAAGTGTAAAAGCTCTCCCTAAAGTTAGCAGAGATGCAGCTCCCCTTAATGCTCAAAGTGCCCAAGGAGATGAGGAGAAATCTGTCACTGACGAAAGGGCAGTCCCATCTGCTGATGTATCGCAAGATTCCATTGATGCTTGTGTTATGGCTGAAAATATGGGTTTAACTTCACAGAACTTATGTTCCTCTCCTAAGTCCGATAATGCACAAAATTGCGAGGATGTGTCTAGGCAGTTGGCTTCAGTGGACAGTTTCGCATGGTTGGATTATCTCGATCAGGATACACTGCCAAATGGTGATGATGCGGTTGCACAAGTTGATCACATGCTGACTAATCAGATTTCTGAAACTGAAGATTCAGTTCAACCTGTTGATGCTTTGCAGAATAATCTGGATGATGATACAGAGATGAAGTTGACATGTATAGACAACGCTTGTTCACCTAACGATTTATTGTGTTTGAATGATCAAGGACAATCCAAATCACCAGACTGCGATATAGCTTCTGAATTCAGTAAAAAGTTACTGGTTAGAGACTCTGGAATGACAGATGCCATAAATATTGAGCATAGCTCAGCATTCTGCAACCAGATTTGCTCCGTGGATTCAAATCTTGGAACAGATTCATATACGAAGCTGTCGGAAGATGAAGCCCCTTTACTGTTACAAGATTCCGAGGTTCTGTTGCTTCCTTACAAAGAAATAACCTCAACTGCTGGTGACATGTTAAAAGGAGGTTGTGAGGCATCCTCAGCTGCTGCTGTTTGTGAACAAGATTCATTGGACTTAAATGGTTTTGGAGACTTATTTAATGAACCTGATTCTGATGCACAACCTTCTGAGCAGCCTTTGTGCAGTGCTGCCGCTTCTCAGGCCAATGGTAGCAGCGAGTCTGATCCGGAAGAGGTTGATAATAGAGATGCTCCAGTGTCAGTGGAGAGTTGTTTGGCTTATTTTACAAAGCCCGAGTTTCTTTCCAAAACTGAACATGCTTGGAAATGTGAAAATTGCACAAAAGTTCTAAAAGAAAAGAGGATGAGATTCAAGAATGAATTGACGAAGCCTAGATCACATAATATGATGAACGGACGCGAGGACCAAAATCCAAATGGTGAATCTTCTTCAGGAGAAACTTTTGACGACAGGTTGTTGTCCCAAAATGGAACCAGTCCTCGCGCTGAGCAAGATTCAGCCTCTTGGCTATCAGAAAATGGCACACAGGAAAATCAGGGTGAAGCTAATAGCCAAGTGAATAGTGACTTTAAGAGCAGTGAAGTTCAACTGCTGGAAGCTCCATCGATTTCTGCTAATTCTGAATCTGAAGAAAGTGAGGATGAGGACGCAGATGTTAAATGTGTTATAGTTGAGAGAGATGCAACGAAAAGGATCCTAATTGATAAGGTCCCTCCTATTTTGACGATTCACCTGAAGAGGTTCAGTCAAGATGCTCGAGGGCGCCTGAGTAAGCTGAGTGGCCATGTGAATTTTAGAGATACCATTGATCTCAAACCATATATTGCAACCAGGTGTGTTGATTCTCTCTCATTTGGACTTTATATTATCTCTGGACTTTTGAGTATCCCTTGTTCATTAAACTGAGATTCGTGTGTTGATTCTCCTTCATTTGGACATGTAATTATCTCTGGACTTTTGAGTATCCGTTTAGATTGAGATTCTAATAATTTAATCCATATTTTAAGGAAAAAAACCCAATAAATATCAGCCAAAAGCTTTGGAGTCCATATTAGGAAGTTCAGAGGACAAGCTAGACGACATTTTGTTTAAAAGGCTTCAAGACATCATTAGATAGTATGATGCATACTTCTTACCTATTAAAGGTCAATGATTAGACATCATTTGTGGGTTAATAATTTGGGATTTTGTCAAAAACCTACGGCTTGACCTAGAAGATACTATATTAGAGCAATATTCTCTAGCTTGCATTCGCAATGAATTTGATAAAAAAATAGCGCAAGACTAACTGAAAAATGTATGGAATAGGAAGCGGCAAAAATCATAGTATTGGAGCAAGAAGCCAAGAAGGTAAAAGTCGACAAAACTGCAGTTTATTCTTAGGACCAAGTATGGGCAGCGGCGGATCTAAAGGGAATTTATGGGTTCATATTTGACTATGAACCTAGTTATTACTGTATATTAACTTGACGTCATTGTCGGAACCCATAATTATAAAATCCTGGATCCGCCCAAGTAAGGAGATATTTTAGTGCATGTGGTGCTTGCTTATTTTCTGTGTTAATTTTACTTGTATATTTGCTTCTCAATACATTCCCAGCATGTTAGCTTGAAGCTTTGTATTTCTAATGTCCTTTATTGTATGTCATCAAATATCAAAGATTCTTCCATAAAATGGTCATATGTTCAATGCACACACAATATGTCATCTTTCTAAGAGTTTCTGCAAAATGGAATTTCTCTGCTGAAATGGCATGATAATAACATAATGTCATTGCAGGTGCCTGCAGAAGGAGATATACAAATACCGCCTTATTGGTGTAGTCGAACACTCAGGGACAATGAGGGGTGGTCATTATGTTGCATATGTTAGAGGAGGTCGTAAGATCACAGGTAAAGACAAGAACGTGGAAGATTTTGCGTGGTATTATGCAAGCGATGCTTATGTTCGCGAGGTCTCTTTGGAAGAAGTTCTTAGCTGTGAGGCATACATTTTGTTCTATGAAGAAACTTGACATATATAGAAATTTTCTGAAATTTGTGATTATTTTGGGGCATACACATACACATACACAGAGAAGGAAAGGGAAGGGGTGTAGTAGGGGAGAGTGAGTGTAGTACTACATTCTCTCAATATTAACACCCTTATTTTTTGTTCTTTTCCAAATTTTGATGTGCTATATCTTAAGGAAGTACATCGTCGAAAACATGTATAACTTGAGAATGAGAATATGATTAATTTTGCATTTTGACTCATCAGTTACTAAAATCCTCCCCCCCCCCCACACACCCCAAGCTCATGCTATATTTTTTTTTATCTGTCAACAGTTACTTCACTTAAGAACAGAACTAACTCATATGACTTGAAGGCATATTTATTGATCTAATTCAATTTAAGCCAC
The DNA here is from genome assembly GCA_032618575.1 of Nicotiana noctiflora. Classification (NCBI taxonomy): domain Eukaryota; kingdom Viridiplantae; phylum Streptophyta; class Magnoliopsida; order Solanales; family Solanaceae; genus Nicotiana; species Nicotiana noctiflora. The sequence goes on from JASVEL010007577.1 coordinate 6,451, forward strand.
TTTAAAGTTCTTTATTTACTCATTCAATCCAATTAAAAGAAGAAAGAAAACCTTCTTAATATCTTTGAAAATTAGATTTTATTTTCTTAAAAAGGGTTCAGTTTTGGACTTTTGGTGCAACTTTGTTATTTACTGAATGGGTTTCCTTCTACTAAGTGTTCTTTTGGTATTAAGTAGAGTTTTTGAAGGTCAAGCTTTACCATTTGATAAAAATTACAAGATTTCTTGGGGTGGCAATAATGTGAAGTCCTTTAGAAATGGAGAAGAAATTCAGCTATCCCTTAATAATTTTTCTGGTGATATTCCTTTTTTTTTTTTTTTTTTTTGCAGTTTTTATTCTTAGAATCCTATATATCAAATTATCATTTTTTAAATATAATTATCTGCAGGATCTGGAATTCAGTCAAAACTAAGTTATGGCTCGGGATCCTTCAAAATGAGAATAAAGCTACCTAGCAAAGACTCAGCTGGAGTAGTGACGTCCTTCTATGTAAGAACATACACTTAATTTTTTACTTAATTCTCACGAGCTATACAAATTATTTTAACCATAAGTTTTATAAATATTTCATTACATTTATACCACTAAATATTTATAGTCGTGGGAAAATTTTAATATAGATTTTGAAGTTAATGAATTTTATCTTACGTATTTTATACTATTATTTATCTTTTGTTTAAAAGTTTTTTTTTTTTTTTGTTATTTTAACCTTTGCAGCTGATTTCACATACAAACAACCACGATGAATTAGATTTCGAGTTTTTAGGTAATAGAGAAGGGAAACCATACACATTGCAAACAAACGTATTTGCCAATGGTATTGGTGATAGAGAGCAGAGAATTCAACTTTGGTTCGATCCAACAGCCAAATTTCACGAGTACTCAATTCACTGGAACTCGCATCAGATTGTGTAAGAATCATATGATTTTCGGATCCTGTGCGAGTGCGAGATACTTTGTTCATCAAGCTATCATTAGAATTGTATTTTTTTCCTCGGTTTAACCATTCAACATTTGAAATTTACTGGTTCGACTAATTTGTTTCTCATCGGATAGGTCCACTGAGGAAGGTTAATATTCATATTTCTTAGCTTTCACGCTTCCGTTCTCCCGTCTATTGTATCCACTCGGCTTCATCGTAGGCGCTACAATGTCAAGATCTTTTCTGACCTTGATATTGTATCTGAAACTATTCTGATATTTCTTTAAGAGTAAAGCAAAACATAAATTTTTTCCCGGCAAAATATTTTTTTATTCCCCGGATTGAAACCGAAACCTCTTGTTCAGAGTCAAGAGATGCCAATCATCCCACCATACCTCTCGGCTCTCGATGGTCATATTATGTTTTCATTTAGCTATTTAATACATGATTATGGTCTCAATTAATTTCCTTCTCTAACTTCACGAGGTACGAGTAAGATCTGTGTACATACTACCCAATACCTTCCCTAGAACTCACTTGTGGAATAACACTGATATATGTTGTTGCTGTTGATTTAATTAATTTGTTTATTTACAGATTTTTCGTAGACGAAGTACCCATTAGGGTTTACAAGAACAAATCCCATAGAGGAGTTGGATACCCTACACAACCAATGCAATCAGAGGCTACAATATGGAATGGAGAAACTTGGGCAACAGAAAATGGAAGTGCCAAAATCAATTGGTCAAATTCTCCATTCACAGCTCAATTCCAAGGCTTCACCATTGAAGGCTGCCCATTTTCTAATCATAGTTTGAACTGTAATTCTACCAACTTCTGGTGGAATTCTAAGCAATTCTGGAAACTAACTTCTGCTCAAGAAAAATCATACAAGGACATTAGACGCAAATATAGGACTTATGATTATTGCAAAGACACCAATAGATTTCAAACTATTCCCCCAGAATGTACAAAGTGATGCTTAATTTGAAAGAAAATGAAGTCCAAGTGGAATTGCTTAATACTTTCTAGTTAAGTTTTCCTTTGTTGGTACTTGGTATATGTGTAACACCCACCTTAAAGTTAAATACTCACAGCACCCCAAGGGTTTGGCCTGGTAGTCAATGAAGTTGGTGAGAACCATAAGGTCTCAGGTTCCAACTCTAGCAGAGCAAAAAACACTAGGTTTACTTGGTAACATATCTCGTGAAATTAATCGAGGTACGCACAAGCTTGCCAGGATGATGTTATCAAAATAAAAAAATATTAAATAAATACCAGCAGTCAGACCTGAAATAATAAATCTAATGTATAACTGCGGATACCCGAAACCAGTAGTCTGATATGAAACACATGATGAAATGTAGCGAATAATCTATTTTCTTATTTGGAAAAGATATCAGATCAGCTACAACAATGATTCTTGTGATGAAGTAGGCATCATCAGACACCAAAAGAGAACCTGAAAAAGTGAGCAGAATAAAATGTGCAGATTTCGACAACTCCAGCATCAAGTGTCTTGGTAAATGACTCCTTGATACTGCTCAAAAGAAGGTGCCAATTCAGTCCCTTGGTCCTGCATATAAATCCTTTCTGCATTCTCTCGTGTTGGAAAAGTAATAACGCCAATCTCAAATACCAATCGACCATATTCTCCATACATCTAATTTCTGTAAACTAACCTCCTACTCAAACCATTCGCAGCTATGTTTATTGTTGTCAGGTGGTCACCAAAAATGTACAAGTATAACATCACAATAGCTTGATAGGAATGATTTGAGAAAACTAATACCTTTAATGCCAACCTATAGATAACAGAACCCAGGCTCATTTCTTCCTTTTGACCTCTTCATGTCGCATCATTTCACAATCCAAAAATATCACCCAGAAGTTTCACACAGAACATCTATTTGTCCATGGCTGACGTCAAATTTGATCTGCTTGCGTCAAAGTCACTGATTCCTTCATTCTCCAGTTGACTTTCTAAGATATCTTGAATATTATCTGGTGGACATTTATCAGCGGGATTTACAGCTGATTTCTGACAAAAGCACTCAGGCCAGGAATTAGTATAAAACGATTCAGGTGAGATCCGCTTATGAGGTCCACCAAAGTTTGTCTTTAACATGGCACGCCTAACAGCTTCCTCAAAACCTGCTGTATGACCCTTTTCACGATCTATAAAGATAGGGGCCAGTGCTTTCCTGTCAGGTCGGATTGTTGTACGAAAACCATAGTATAGCCGGTGACCAAGGAGATTGTTCGCAAAATTGCTTGGTCCATCATAAGTTGGCATGAAAATATCAGAGAGAAGACAGACCATATAATCCACAGCTGAGCCTAACAAGCCCCTTGTGTTCTTACCTAGCTCACCCGTGGTGTCCACTGTACTATGGTTCTCCAAGCGTGGGAACATGGACCGGAAAGGTTTCATGAACCGTTCACCACCAAAGAGCTCACCTGCAGCAAGGTATATCCTAGTAGAGTTGTCAAAACCCATTGCACGTAAAATAAGACCCACCTGATAAATTAAAACGGAAAATATCAATACCTGAATAACAATTCCAGTTAACAATACAAATTATCCACGTATAAACTTAAATAGTTCACAAAGAATTAATGAATTCCCTATTGTCTGAATGCCTTTCTACTGTGAACACTGGTGCGCATGTTAAGTAAATCAAGTTAAAGTTGAGTTTCATAAAACAAGAGAAAGACAATTCTGTTTCACAAACTCTTCAAGTCATTGAGAGGAAACTAAAAGGCAGCATCTTCTCATACCCTGAATATCCTCACCTTGCTCTGTCATTGCTTCTTAAAATTTCAAAAACATTTCAGACTGAGATTAATACAAATATCATCTTAAAGACAACAACAACAACAACAACAACAACCCAGTATAATCCCACTTAGTGGGGTCTGGGGAGGGTAGTGTGTACGCAGACCTTACCCCTACCGTAGGGTAGAGAGGCTGTTTCCAAATAGACCCCCGACATCCTTCCCTCCAAGAACTTCCACCTTGCTCTTGGGGAGACTCGAACTCACAACCTCTCGGTTGGAAGTGGGGGTTGCTTACCATCAGAGCAACCCCTCTTGTCCGCCAATTTTTGTACCTTCCCATTGTGTTCCAAAAGGAGTTCTTTGACGGTGGTATTAAGTTCCAAAGACTAAACTTCTATAGTGATTTCCAGAGTTCCTCTTTACGTAGATACACTTCCTTGAATGTCAAGTTATTTTCTCAGAAAAGCAGAGTCTACTTAAGATACAGACTATTGTTATCAGAAAGCATTAGAGCTACCTTTAAAAATCTTTAACCTCTACTCTCATCCAAAAGATACATATTCACTCATTTTAAGATGGCTTTAAATCAAAAAATTATTGCAGGAAAATTATAATTTTGAAGAACATCCATACGTTGTGTACAAGTATCTACAAGATTACCTCTTCTGGAGTTAGTGGACATTTCCCAATCGCCCTTCTTTCATCGTAAACAAGTCTTTTTTCTGCAAAATTTTCCTGCCTATACTTCTTCAAAATCTTTTGCTCTTCAGGAGAAAATATGTCAAAGCACCTGCAGAAATGAGTCCAAGGTTAAACAGATCTCAAATTCATGCTAAAAACAAGCTTTTGGTCTACACTACTTACTTCATGGACTAAGGATAAAAATGGACTAGAGCAATTACTTTTGTAATCAGCTCATAAACTTTTCTGGCCACAAAAGGAACAGGAAAAGAAACAAAGTGAGAAAGAGAAGAGATTTGAAGCTCTTGACACTGTTTCAGTTTTCCTATGGGCCACCTAAGGAAAGGACAGAGGATGGGGTACTAAAGCACCACTTGAGCTTTAACCTTTTACCTTTAATCTATTTGGGTGCACGCAGCAATGAGTAACTTACCCAGCAAATGCTAGCATATCCATCTCAAAACGAAGGTGTATCGTCATAAAGTGGCCTTGCGTACGAAGTTTATTGACTATTGAGTTGCTTAACTCCATAATATGAGGCTTAAATTGAAGAGCATGATAGTTCACTCGACATCTCAATCGCTGGTACTCAGGATTATCAATCTCTTCAGCCAATCGATGTGAAAAAGGAGTAAGATAAATGGCACCATGTTCCTTCATCGTCTTTAGAGCCTCTGTTGTATACCAACTGATAGGAGCATCTCTAGGCGGTCGAATCTGGAAGAAAAATGCTTTCATTTTAAGTCCACGAGAACCTCAAGAACATTATCAAACTCTGCTGGAGCAATATATACCTGTTTTGCTTTTATCTTCTTGACCTTCCCATTTTTCCGAATTTCTGTAATGCTTTCCACTATTCTTACATCATACTTCAGTGTCTTGATAAAATGTTCAACATCATAGATACCTTGAAATCCACTGAACATTAATAGAAATAAAGTTACATATTATGACTCAGTTAATGGTAAAAACTCAATCCACTAAAAACAATGTGAGGATTAGAAATCAATCAACAGCAAGCTTGGGGACTATGTGAATGGTAACAAACTAATTCCTCCAAAAACTTTGAGGGACTGTCTAAAATACATCAATACCAAATTCAAGGACAAAGTTCCTCCTTGAGCTATATAGACATTGATGCAACAGTCTCAAACTTCTCATTGTAAACACCATAAGGGTATAGGATTTACTTAGCTGAGTTTAGTCCTATTTTGAAGTAAACCTTTTGTAGAGCAGCACCAGAAACAAGAATAGCAATATCACTCGGCAACATATCCAGTAATAACAGCAGCATAACAAATAAAATTCAAAAACATTAAGTAAGAAAACTAAGAGTCTTCATGCCCATGATTCCAGATGAGTTACTTAACTTCAAACTGTTTCTAACTCTTAGATGTCCTTTAATTTGTGAAGGGCATCTCTATCAGAGAAAATCCACCAACAAATGGGTGCATGACTAGTACGTATACTTCTATACGCATAAAGACTCCCTTTGAGGTGCTGGAACAATGTAGGTGGCTGGGGAAGGAAGAAGAGATGGTGGAGGGCTATACCAGGATGCATTTGGTGGAATGTCTGGAAGGAAAGAAATGATAGGTGTTTTGAAGATAGAAGGAGTTCTTTACAGAAAATTAAGCTCAGCTGTATTTTGTCCTTTTACTTTTGGTGTAAAGAATTTTGCGTAGATGAAACTGAGACTTAGTAGAGTTGTTAGAGTCCTCGTAAGAAGAATCTTGGACAGATGTAAATAGGTCTCTTCCTTCTTTTTTGTAATTGTGATTTCTAACACAAGCTTTGTGTTGATGAATATACTGTTATCTTTATAAGAAAATAAAAAATAAACTTCAAAATTTCTTGAAATGGTTACAATTTCAAGAATTAAAAAAAAAAGTAAACAGAGAGAGCACAAATATCACGCTCAAAATGATTTTCCCATGTGCAATTAAGGTACAGAATTATTTCAAGAGTATTAGATAAACACTCCTAAAATGCTTTAAACCGCTGTAGCCTCCAAAATTTTCTCTCTCTACCTCTTCAGTTCTCAGGCACACTCCCCGAGGAGCCTGAGTCTTGGTTTTTCTCAGTTTTCATGAACACCACCAGCACCCCCACGAAAGTCCGACCAGACCACTGAAAACGCCGACCTGCAGAAAGCCGCCACGCGCCGCCACGCGCGGCTCTTCCGGCGACTCCATCTCCACGCGCCGGCGCGTGAACAGTGCTCCGATGCTTTTTTCGAAATTTTTCTTTTGGACAGCCTCTTCATGTGATAATTCCGAGCACATCCATCCAACATTTTCTGATTTTCGATAACTTTCATTTTTATAACTAAGGCAGGGCACCTATTTCGTTTCAGTTCTCAGATTTCAGCATTTCTTCTTTCTTTTTACCTCATTATGATGACTACCAAGCACCCCTTCTAAATCCAAATCTGAGCAGTTGGGTATAACTTCTCAAAATGGGAGAAAATAGGATATATTTCAATGCTGGATTCAAATCTTTTGACATCACCAAATGGAATTCCAACAAAGATATATGGTTTGGGTGGGTGGAGAGAAGTCGCAATATGTTGAGACGTTCATCCATGGGTAGAAAGACAATGGATTGGGTTTGCTATGTAATTAAAGAAGCATCGACAGATAAAATGAATTTGGTGAAGCGATGGAAGTACAAGGATCAGATGGCAGAATACTTTTGTACTAGGAAGTTCAATGTGCATGGTAGATACATGAGTATTCTATCGCTGAAGGGAGAAGGAAGGTCGGTTATTATAATCCCAGAGTTAGCTGTGAATGCAGGTTGGAAAGATATAGCAGCTAAGATAGAAAGATTCATATACCAGACTCCCAAAATGAATCCCACTCTCCCACCAAGATTCACTGAGGAAAACTATCCTTATGCCAAAGCAATTAAGGAGAGTAAATGGCAGTCCAGCACCCTTCGAGAGGCAAAGGTCAGTATAAAAAAGGGGGAGATATCTGTTGTGGAACCGTCAGGAAGCGAGGAAGAGGGTCTACTAAAAAGATGCATTATCGGTTCTTTCGAAGAAGAAATCAAAGAGAGACCCACCTTAGCAGACATAAGGCGATGGGCGAGCGCTTCATGGAGCAAAGCATATGGAATTAACATGTATGAAATGACTGGCAACATGTTTCTCTTTGAATTCCCGAACAGATATATGGCAGAGCAGATTTTGCAAGGAGAATGGAGATGGAAAAAGTTCAAGATTCATCTGGAATGGTGGAATCAAACTGCTGGATGCATTCCAAACTCTCAAATGGTGGAAACATGCTGGATTAGAGCCATGGGGATTCCTTTACATCTATGGTCACAAAAGATCTTCAAAGAAATAGGAGATCTCTGCGGGGGATGGATTGCTACTGAAGAAGAAACTGATCTGAAGAACCATCTCAAGTGGGCTAGAATTAAAATTGTTGGTGATGGAAGAAAGATCCCTAATGAGGTTGGGATTGAAAGAGACGGAACCAAATTTTTCATCCCAATTTAGGCTGAAAGACAGGCAAGATTCGTGATGAATAGGCCAGAAAACGATCAATCTTTTAAACTAGAGAGACACTTGAGCAAGCAAGTGGGATGTACCATTTCGCAAAACACTGATAAAGGAAAGGCAAGTGTGAAACTGACAAATGGGTCGAGTTCGATGTCTCGGAGCATTGAAGCGACAAACAACGAGCTCAAATCCGTTGACTACGATGTGGCTGCTCAAGTCATTTATAATGATCTCTCGTGTGAGCTCCCTGATGAATTTAGGCAGAAGCTTTATATTGAGGAAATGGGAGGCCATTTTAACTTGAAGGTAAAAGAGTCCGGTCCAAGGAATCCAATGTCTAACGCAAACATTGATAGTATGCCAAAAGGAACATCAAACAGTTGCAGTCAGACGGAAGATAAAGCAGAGACATCAAGAACGGATAAGAATGAAGGGGCGCATATAATAAATACAATCTTGAGAGAAGAGCAAGCAGGAAGTGCTTTGGAACAACAAAAACAACTAAAGCATTCCAGCTCTATCCAAGACTGGGAAATCGAGGAGGTGACTCCTATAGCAGTTCAGCAACACAATTTATCAATGGATAAAGACATGGATGCAACACTTTGGGTCCATCAAAATATGATCAAATTGGGGAAAATGTTTGGAGTAGATTTTCAAGGCCATGAAGAAGAAGCTTTGGAGCTTTTAATGCAAATTGACAGCTGCAGACAGGTTAGAAGGGTGGAGACAGAGCTGGAAATAAAAAAACAAAGGTTCAAAGGAGCACTAGAATTAAGAGGTCTAACTTCGTTTGACGTCAAATTTAAGAGTGATGGGAAAAGAAACAGGGGAAGGGAGTTGTCAATCATTCCAATATGAAGATCAAAGTAATTTCATGGAATGTAAGGGGTTTGAATGACAAGAAGAAGAGGGAGATCATCAAAAGTCAAGTGCAAAATTGGAAGGCAGACATTATATGCATGCAAGAGACAAAAGTGGAGGGGGATATCAGGGAAATAGTCAATCAAATATGGGGGGGAAGATGGGTGAGGTATGCAAGTTTAGAAGCTAGCGGCACGAGAGGGGGGATTCTGTTTTTATGGGATTGCAGGGTATGGAAAGGGGAGATGTTGCAGACGGGCGCATACACTTTGACTTGTAAATTCGAGGCTCTTTTACAGGATTTTCAATGTCACATAACAGGAGTGTATGCCTCCTAACTGCAGAAACGAAAGGAAAATAGTCCGGAGAGAAATTGGTGCAGTGAGGGGATTGTTTGAAGGTCCTTGGGCGGTTTGTGGTGATTTCAATGTTACAAGGTACCCGTCTGAAAAACGGGAATGTTCAAGGAGGTCCAGAGCGATGGTGGAATTCTCGGATTTTATAGAAGATTTGGAGCTGATAGATCATCGACTCGAAGGAGGCTACTATACTTGGTTCAAAGGGGACAATCATGTAACCGCTTCAAGAATCGATAGATTTCTCATTTCAAATGAGTGGGATGAAAGCTTCAGTAACATCAAGCAAACTATCCAACAAAGGCTGATCTCTGACCATTCACCTGTGGCTCTATACTGTGGTGTTTGGAAAAAAGCTAAATCATATTTTAAGTTTGAAAATTGGTGGCTGAATGTGGAAGGTTTTGAGGACAGAATTAGAGAATGGTGGACATCTTTTGCATTCATAGGAAGGCCAGATTACATTTTAGCTTGCAAGCTAAAAGCTCTCAAGGGCAAGTTAAAAGAATGGAGTAGAAGCTGTGAAGGTAATTTGGGATTGCAAAAATCAAAATTGCTGAGTCAACTTGCAGGGTTTGAGTCCACGCAACAATTAAGAGCTTTGACAGAGGATGAATCAGTTAGGAAGGCAACAATTCTAATGGAGATTGAGGATCAACTCAAGAATGAAGAAAGTGCATGGAGACAGAAATCTAGGGCATTGTGGCTAAAAGAAGGGGACAAGAATACAAAATTTTTCCATCGAGTTGCAAATGCACATAAGAGGCACAACAACATTGATCAGCTACTTATTCGACAGGATGTAGTAGAGGATCCAGAAAGAATAGAAAACGAGATCATCCATTTTTACAAGGATTTGTACACAGAACCAGAAGAGTGGAGACCAACTGTCAATTTTGAAAATAGTCCGATAATTTCAGAATCAGAACGAGAGTCTCTACAGCGTAACTTTGAGGAACAAGAAATCCTGAGTTGTTTGAAGATGTGCGCAACTGACAAGGCTCCAGGTCCGGATGGATACACAATGGGTTTTTTCATCAAATGTTGGGACATCGTGAAGAAAGATGTCATGGAAGCTTTCAACAACTTCCATTCTCAAGAAATGTTTGAGAAAAGCTTCAATGCAACGTATATAGCCTTGATTCCAAAGAAGACAGGTGCTAAAGAGTTGAGAGATTTCAGACCTATCAGTCTGATAGGGAGTTTCTACAAACTGCTCTCTAAAGTCTTGACTGAGAGACTGAAGAGTGTGGTAGGAAAATTGTAGATGCTCAACAAATGGCTTTCATCAAAGGAAGACAAATAATAGATGCAGTGTTGATCGCCAACGAAGCAGTGGATTCAAGAATAAAAAAGAAAGAACCTGGAATCTTATGCAAATTAGATATTGAGAAAGCCTATGATCATGTAAACTGGAGTTTCCTACTCAGAATGTTAGAAGAAATGGGCTTTGGACAAAAATGGATTAAATGGATGAAATTTTGCATATCAACTGTAACATTTTCCATTCTCATAAATGGATCCCCAAAAGGTTTTTTCCAATCACGCAGAGGTCTAAGACAAGGTGATCCTTTATCTCCCTTTTTATTCATTATAGCCATGGAGGGTCTGAACAACATGATCAAAACGGCTAAAGTTAGTGGATGGGTGAAAGGATTTGAGATAAACAGGAGTGGGGAAAACAATCTAGAGATCACACATCTCCAATACGCTGATGATACTCTAGTCTTCTGTGACGCAAAAACGGAGCAACTTAGATTCTTAAGGATCATTTTGGTCTTATTTGAGGGAGTCTCGGGGTTACACATCAACCGGAGAAAGAGCAATATTTTTCCCATTAATGAAGTTAACAACATGGAGCAACTAACACAGATTCTGGGAGGAGAAGTTGGGTCCTTACCTACTGTCTACCTTGGGATGCCGCTGGGAGCAAGATCCAAATCAAAAGAGATCTGGAATGCAGTCATAGAAAAGTGCGAGAAAAAGTTGTCAAGATGGAAATCACAATATCTATCATTGGAGGGTAGGCTAATTCTAATCAACTCAGTATTAGACTCATTTCCGACTTATATGATGTCATTGTTTCCAATTCCAGCAAGCATTTTACAGAGATTGGACAAACTGAGAAGATCATTCCTTTGGCAAGGCAATAAGGAGAAAAGGGTATTCCATTTAGTTAAATGGAAGACACTCACACTGGCAAAAAAGCAAGGTGGTTTAGGAATAAGAAACTTGAAGAATCAAAGCAAGGCTCTTAGAATGAAATGGTTATGGAAGTACTCTCAAGAACCCCAATCATTATGGAGCAAAGTGATCAAAGCTAAGTATGGTGAGGAAAACAATTGGGTGTCACAAGAAGTCAGAACAACATATGGGGTAAGTGTGTGGAAATCCATCAGAGAACTTTGGCCTATAATGAAGAATCACTCTTCCATAAGAGTGAACAACGGAAGGAACACGTCATTCTGGAATGATAACTGGTTGGGACATGGAAGCTTAAAGGAAAGATACCCGGATATGTTTGGTTTAGCACAAAGCCAACATAGGACAGTAGCTGAGATGAGGAGCCATCAAGGATGGGAATTTGCTCTCAGAAGACGGTTGAATGACTGGGAGATAACAAGATTAGCTGACCTTTACAAAAAGCTGGAAGCATTCAGAGGTTTACAGGAAGGCTTCGACCTAATTTGGTGGCAGAGGCACAACAGAGGGATATATCAGGTGAAGGCCGCATACAAGATTTTGAATCATAATAATCAACATGTAGACACATGGCCTTGGAAACATATATGGAGAACAAAGATTCCATACAAGGTAGCATGCTTCAAATGGCTATTAGTAAAGGAGGCGGTTTTCACCCAGGATAATCTCATAAAAAGGGGAATTTCTCCGTGTTCAAGTTGTTTTCTATGTGAGGAAAATGCTGAAACTGTCAGTCATCTATTTCTCCATTGCAAGATTACAGACAAACTATGGAAAATCTTTATTAGTCTTAGGGGTATTTTATGGTCAATGCCAAACAGGCCTAAAGATGTTCTTTATAGCTGGGAAGAAGCTGGAGCTGAATCATCTAGTAGAGAAAGATGGAGGACTGTACCAGCTTGTATCTGGTGGACTGTCCGGAGAGAAAGGAACGCTAGATGTTTTGAAGACAGAAGCAATCCAGTACAAGAAGATCAAACTCAATTGTATTCTTCTTTATTGTTTTTGGTGTAAACAGATTTACACAGAAGATACATTGACAATCATAGACATACTAGGATCTTGCTAGGAATCAATCCGTAACATCTATTTGTCCTTTTCATGTAAATTTGGTTTTCAGTACTACCTTAAGTACTGACGTTATTAATATATACAATAGTTACCAATTCAAAAATTATTTCAAGAGTATTAGATAAACTGCTTTCTACGTTCTTTTGACAGGTAAAATGTAACTTTATATTGGCCAGCCTGTTTTCTACTTTTTCTGACAGATTTGGAATAATAGCGTGCATCTTATTGAGATACTTAGAAGCAATGTCATTATAGTGCAGAGATTTAAGCAACATGCTCAAATAAAAATGTAGATCTTGATACATGTTCTAAATGGTAGAAGAATTAGGAAATTAGAGGAAATAAGTACCTATCATCGTGCCAGAAGGAATTTGCATCCAACTCGGGTAGTACCAGTGTAGCATTCATAATTCTTGCAGCAAGAACTGCATTACAGATCTATAAAGTCACAAGTATTTGTTACATTGAGTATAAGCAATTTATGCAACATAAATGATGAACAAGAGATACCAATCAATCAACAATCAGTTGCATGTCAATCAATTGGCTAGATCAACTATATGAATTCTCATTATCCATTCTGGCCAATAATTGCCTTTTAAGACAAATCAGGAGTTTTTAAAAACTACAGGTTCTCTAAATCTCACATGTAACAGTACAAAGACATGCATATGTCTAGCCAAAATAGAAGGACCCTAACAAACATCAGACATAATATAAGTGCAACAAGAACAACAACAAAAAAGAGTCTTCATCCTTACCTATGTAGAACTTTTGTTTGCATTATGTTTGTTCTTAGCTAAACATGCATTGATTACGAGAGACTACTCCAAGTCCTTTTAGATAATCTACCTTCACATGGGTTTAGTTCTATGTCATCCTATTTTATCACCTTCAACCATGAGATTGTAAATGATCAGTGCATCTGGAAGTGCACAGAGGATATGGTCAAACTATTTCAGGCGACCTTATGACATATTATTCTGGTATTTTCACCTTCAGCCGAGCGTGATCATTTCTGATCTTCTGCAATCTTATATGACTGCAAATCCACTTAACAACTTCATTTTAACAAAATTTATCTCGTGGACATCTTGAGCTAAGCCAACAAGCACTCCTATATAACACTACTGGTCCCACAACTATTCAATAGTACTTGCCTTTCAGATCCTTTCACTATATTTTATTGACCTCACATAGAACATTGTGAATCTTGTTAACACCTTATTTAAGAATAAAAGAACAAGTACTTGTTTGGATGGTATCACCGATCTTTTGCACTTAATGAGAGCCCTAACATACAGATGCAGTTGTCATTGGAATCTGATGTGAATCCATGTTCAACTCACATTAGCAATGAGAAGCGGTCAACACAAGAAATCATTGCTACTTCCCCACCACTTCGGTCTAATCATTGTTAGGTATCCATCACATATCACTCAACTAATTTTATCACTCCTATTTAAATTCTCAGTGTTACATTTTCATCTACCATGCCACTTTACTAGAACACTAAGCCTAGATATGTGAATTGTTTGCTTAAATATCAAAATTTTATAGACTTTTGTGTCCAAAAGCTTATAGTCCAACTACCTATCTGAATATAATTTTCTTGCACTGGCTTCTTTGCACATCCTTCCAAAAAGATGAGGAAACCTTTCCTATCTAGCTCTACTTCTGGAAGTTGATGTTGTTTGACTAACTATGTTACCTACTTCCGAAATTTCTTTGATAAAAACAACAATACAAGGACACAAGGAATTTACTCGGGTAAACAGATTATGGGAAGTAAATATTCATAAACCTCACACCAAGAATCAGTTACACACCGCACTACGTTGTTGGTTCAGACCACCATTACATCGAACCCGTAAATAGCCATTGCTTTCACTTTGAGGAGCTGCAAAAGAAGAGAAAAGATGCAGAAACATTGACATAAAGCAACAAAATTGACGATTTAGAGATTGTAACTACTACATTCATTTTAAATTGGTTTAGGAGTTAGGACATTGATGGGTAAAATTGCATACGAGGCCAATCTGATCGAGGAGCAGATGACGGCCTCCAACCCTTAGAATCTGCAGTTCCCCAGAGTGTCTCCGCATCGATCTGCTCAGATAGGGCAAAACATATAAATAGTTAAATATATACACCATAATAATCAACTGATGAAAAGTGAACTGCTAGTTCAGGTTCCATGACGAAATAGGATTAAGCATTTACATAAAAGGATTAAGAAATGATTCAACGCATGCAAGTATTACATATTAGGCAGTATGTGTTACTATATGCTAGTGTACAGTACAGGTTCATCTTTTGGGACTACGCAAGCACAGCCAATTCTATAAGAAGCCTCATTTAATAAAAACATCTTTCTTGTCCCTACATCCTTCTACTGCCTATGACTTCAAATGATCAGACTATACCCTAGTCTTACTGACCCTAACAAGAGACATCTACTTTGATTAATGACCGAGTTAATCCACATTTGAAGCAGATAGATGGATTATGAGAGTACATGACCGAGTTAACCTCATAGAATTATCCAAACGTACTTCAGTATTAAATTTTCTCCAAAAAGGTGCATAACGTATTAGGTAAGGTGATTAAGAGATATCTACTGCCAAATTTTTCACAAGAATGTGAAATATATAGATAATAAATTTAGAGAAAGAGCATTACAAAGATAAAAACATCGCAAGGCCTTTAAATATTACATACTTGTTGAACAAAAACAAGATGAATTTATTAAGAAAAAACAAAAACATAAAATTTAATTGAACCAAAAAAAATTATTAAAAAGAGTTTAAGTACTATGCAAATAATTATTCAATTTTACTTATTAGGTAATCACTTCATAAACATTAAATTGGTTATCTAGTAAAAATGATAACTAATCTACTATCACAAGTTAAAATTCACTAATAGCGTAAAAAAACATGTTCTATATAACTTAAACCCTATTAAAAATGACAGCTGTAACACTAATCAACTGTAGAATCCATAGAAAAACTAAGGATTCAATTTTTATGCATTGACAGTGTAATGTGTTGTTTACACCATCTATGCAATTTAACCATTTATAGCAGGTTATTTACCATTTATAAATTACCAATCAAGTTACTAAATAGAGTTGCCTACAATTACTCTTCAAGTGACAGATTATGTAAATATTACTTACATTGCCAGTGCACATGACTTAAGCTCAAAAACTAATTACAAAAGTAAATTAGAGTAATTTTTCTAGCTAAATCACCACATATCTAACAAAATTAAACAACAAAAAACTACAAAAGCAAGCCAAGCAAATTCATCACTCTAAATTAGATGAAAAACGTTAAAATTTCAAACAAATAGCTAAAAATACAAATAGCTTAAAGCAATACCTCAGCTGAAGGACCGTTACTGTTACTACTCGACATCGTCGTTAAAAGCATGAGCATACAGATCACGAGTACGATTACAGCAATCGAAAGCCTCGTGAACATAGCCTTAACGCCTCCTAATTGCTGCTTCAGCGGTTGCCGATGCCCTGGCCTGTTAACAAAAATCCGCCATAACCGTCAGATCCAAAACGTTACTAAATTAGCAGATTTTTTGTGAATATAAGAGATTTATGTAAGGAATTAGTGAAATTTACCTCCGCATTTTTGCTGAGATCTGAGAAATGGAGAATACTGTGGAGATTCAAATGTGTAGAACTGAGTGTGAAGAATTGTGTGTGCTGAATCTATGGCGAAATCTGCCGACAGCACGCGGATTGAGGATTTAGGAAATTAAGAGGAAGAGATAGTATGAATCGTGTTATGGACGTAATTTTTAAAAAAATACTCGTCTCGAGTTCAAAAGTCCAAGTAGATGCTTAAATTTAAACTTTTAAACATATTTATTAACCATCATTTTTTCTGAATTTTAATAGATGTAATACCAATTATTTGAAATTAAGGCATACCCTTAGCTAGCGTTTGGAATTTGATTGAAACTCGAAAAAAAAAGTTTTTGAAGTTGTTTAAAAAAAATAATTTTTGAAAGTTGGAATTGTATTTGGACATGTATTTTATTTGAAAAAAGAATTGATATTTTGTGCCTGAAAGAACGGTTAGACACTTGTCCACTCGTATCTCTTGAACCTATGAAACTCGTGAAAGCGGGTGAACTCCTTGCCCTTTCCTCGGCTCTCCTTGCAAGTATCCCGAGTCGCGGTGAAACTGAAGTGGAAATAAAATTCCATATCTGATGCGGTGATTTGCTCCCTCTTGTTCATCGATCTTAGACAAATGGGTCTTTTCGGAAATAAAGGATTGTTACCCTTGTCCCTCACAGCAGCACCCAAAAAAGAAGTTTCAACTAAAAAATGCCCTAAACCAATATTTGGGAACTTGAAAATAAATTCAAAATATTTTTAAAAATTGATCATGTCCATGAATAAACAATATTTTCCATCTTTTATTTTGAAAAATTGTATCCAAAATCTATGGCCGAACGGGTGGTTATTTTCAATTTCACATCAAGCCTTTTCGGCTAAAGAATCACGACATGACAAAATTCTAATATAGGTTTGGCAGCTTAGTTATCGGTATGCAACAGTATTAATATAAGTGTGCTACCCATCTCAAACCGACCTTAGCTCAGTTGGTAGAGCGGAGGACTGTAGTCGGGTTAAAAGCTCACAGCTAATCCTTAGGTCACTGGTTCGAATCCGTTAGGTCTGCTTTTTGGAGCGTTTCTGATATTATATTTTCTTAGTAGTTTTACTCTAAGAATTTTCATTTAAATATCGAGACAATTAATGGGAGAAATTTGGAGCTGTACTAGTTTTTATGCACGGACTGATATTCATACTATGTGCTAATATATAATACACAAAAAGCATAAATTTAGTTGAGTACAAGATTTTTGAAGAAAGACAACTATACGTGTGATAATTAGAAATTTATTGTTATAAAATATCTAGATTTTTTCATAAAAACTAGGAATAAAATTCAGGCAGAGTTTGGTTATATCTATCTTGTCTACTATATATAAAATTAAACTTTATCCAACACTATTATACAAGATTAAATAATGTTTAACTTGTCGTTATTGTCCCTTCAGAGTTCGCCATGAATATGTATGAAATTTGTGATGGGTTTATTAATGAATTTATCAATATGAACAAAATCTGTAGAGGATATGCAACGATTTTATTTATCAGTCACTTTGAATTTATAATGGATTATAAAAAAGAATGATACATGGAAGAAGAAAAAATTTATTAAATTATGAAAAGTATCGAAACAACAACAACAACAACAACCCAGTATAATCCCACTTAGTGGAGTCTGATCAGTCACTTTAAATTTATAATGGATTATAAAAAAGAATGATACATGGAAGAAGAAAAAATTTATTAAATTATGAAAAGTATCGAAAAAGTAAAATAAATATAAATTTCTGAATATACATTATTATTTTGGCACCTTTTTTCTTAATACTAGCCAAATATTAGTGATTTAAAAAAAAAAATTACACCAAACTAAAAAATACACATTATTTTATTTTGAGTCAAAAGACACATTATTTTGATACACGTCATTTTCATAGTGAACCTAAAACAGAAATAGATTCGGCACCATCGTTGATAGAGCACAAAAATGTCGCTTTCCGGGCAGCTCCTCCGTAAAATCCCATCCCAAACCCTAAAACCCTATCTCCGATCCATCTCCACTGCCGCCGCCGATTCTTCCACCACCGCACCGTTGCACCACAACCACCACCAGCGCAACCACGAGTTTCTTCCGCCGAGCAACTATCTGAATTCATGGACAACACCTAAGGATCCTAAGGAGGCGGAGGCTAAACTCGCACTTTTACGACGCGAATATGCGAAAAAGGTGAAGGAGGTGCGGAAAGAGTACATACAGGAAATGGAACTTCAGCGGATTGAGAAGATGAGAAAAGCTGAAGCTAAAAAGGAAGCTCAAAGGATTGCTAATGAGGAGCGTAAAGCTGCTAAGGCTGCTGAGAAAAAAGCTAAGGCGATGGAAAGAGAGGCTGCTGAAGAGGAGTTTCGCAAAACCTTGGTATGTGATTAATATTTTTTAAATTTTTTTTTGGTTTTACAAAGTTTGGATATTACTTGTATATGCTTAATTTTTCTTTTTAATATTGTTCTCTGAAACAATATCTAATATTGTTCTCGATTTGCCTAATATCTATAGTTTTAAATCACATTATGCAATATAATAATGATTTCTTAGTCATTTTTTTGACATCTAAATACTACTTTTCCTTGTTTAATATTAATACTACAACAACAACAAACCCAGTTTGATCCCAAAAGTGGGTTTTGAGGAGGGTAGTGTACACGCAGACCTTACATCTGCATAATTCAGGTAGAGAGTCCGTTTCCAATAGACCCTCGGCTCACGAAGGGCAAGAAGAAGAGGAAAGCAATGGAGGAAGAAAGATGGAAGATAAAAAATAAAAATAAATAAATTATATTTTTTTAAAAAGGATAAGTGACACCAAGTAATAGCAACAAGGAATATAGTGCTCCAGGCGGACAAAACCACATAACATAATAAAAATCTAAGAATATTAAGGGACTTGCCTACTACTAAGACTATCTGTGAACAACTATAAACTGCCAACTAACCTTCTACCTTAATCCTCGACCTCCACCCTGGTCATGTCTTAAGTGAGCTGAAGTAGCACCATGTCCTTCCTAATATTGATTAATATTATTTCTTAATTTTTAATTCAGTTTTTGTTGTTTGCAAAGTTAGGATATTACTGGTAGGTGCTAATTTGATTTAGTTTGAGTTTTATAAACTGATGGTGTAAAAATAATTTACACAATTAGTTTGTATGCTGATAAAAATGATAAATAAGCTGCTACCACCCGTTAAACTTGACTAAGAATGTCAAAATTATCTTTACAATGTCGGTGTATATAACTTAAATTCTTCTTGTATATGCTGAATTGAGTTTAAGTACTATACAATGATGGTATAGGTATACAAAGTATTTACACAATCAACTCACTTAAAAGATAATTGCAGGTAAATCTATTTAATAAGTATTATTGGTAACATTGAATAAATCGTAAGGAACCTATTATAAAGGTTAAAATTATACTGATAGTGTAAAAAATCATTGGACTGTCGGTGCATTGAACTATGCTGGCTCTCATGTCTCATCCTATTACCAGTCAAGCTTAGACATTCAATTGGTAAGCAACTGCTAGTATTTTCTCTTCCCATTAGCAGGTGGTTTTCAAATGTTTGATTTTTTCTCTCTTATGTGTAGATGGTTTACGTATAGCCCCTTTCACTTCTCTCTTACTTATTATGTTTCTTGATAGACGTTCTAAAATAAACTGAGCATTACTAAGAGCTTGTTTAAGCTGACACTAAAGTATATGTCTGTTTGTTATTATTGTACTATTGAATTTTTTTCTTTGTTAAAATGATAAATCGTCGCAATATGTCTCATTTTATGAGGCGACGGGCCAATTTGCAAGCAACTCGACTAGTTTACCGGGTAATTGTCACCTTTCTAGTTTCTCCAACACAAGTATTAGGCACTGCGCCCATCATGTTAAGGCAGATGGGGAGAATTCAACTAGTTTTGTTGATATTATGATTTAGAGATTGGTTCTCAAGGTATCATAGGTTCTGAATGGGGATTATGTGTTTCAAATTTATATCTGACTCTATCTATATTTGTTGGTCTCTCACTCTCTCCAACAGACACATAGTTTGAGTCAAAAACTGTTGGTTCTGTACCGCAGAACTCATGTTCAATCTCCCAGTGCTTCGACCGGTAGGCCAATCCTCACAATATTACATGCCAAATGGGGATAAATAAATGTAAAGGATTCATATAGGAATGAACTAGTAAGCATGGTAATGT
The DNA here is from genome assembly GCA_032618575.1 of Nicotiana noctiflora. Classification (NCBI taxonomy): domain Eukaryota; kingdom Viridiplantae; phylum Streptophyta; class Magnoliopsida; order Solanales; family Solanaceae; genus Nicotiana; species Nicotiana noctiflora. The sequence goes on from JASVEL010007577.1 coordinate 26,736, forward strand.
TGAAGTGCACCAATAGCTTCTGTTTAATGAATTCTTTCCAAGCAGACTTTTCCAAGAGAACAACATGTGCTTTTTGCAGCTACAGAGCTATCACTAGACTAAATACCTGAATTGAAACAAAGAACATTCGAAATGAACTCTAGAGACCACTAGGACTGTAAGCATACTGCTTGATGAAATTCACCTGTAGCCTCTTTTTACTGAATTAACAAGAGGACTCTTTCTGATACGATAAAAAACTCTTACAGTCCTGCCATCTCTCTCTATATTTATGATAGTGTGGATACTAATTACTGAAAGTAAATGTACCTTGTCATCTGGCTTGTCTTTTACTCCATATTTTACCTTGAACTAAGTGCCCGATGAATAATTTTGAATATTTGAAGAGGTCGTTTGTCATTTCTCTCTATTTGACTTAACAGTGAGTTTGAATAGAGTGGATCATCATAATCTGGACTTCATTATGGCAATATATATTTTGCATCATTTGTTAGTCCTTGACTATCTTCATTGAACTCCCTCAGTCCTAAGTTATATGTGCAATATGCTTTCGCTATCCATTCTGAATAGTGTCCTAGTATTTTATATGCCTGATAGTGGAAGTAGTAAATCATGTTATACAACACAAGTATTGTGATGTCATTCTTTTTTTGACTTCTTCTTACTGCTATCCATATTTTAAATCCAAACAAATCAAATGTTACGATGGTAAGCAAAGGTATTGTTTTTCCATCTAGCAGGTGTTATTCAAATTCTTAATATAATCTTTTGATGTGTCGTCTATAAGAAAAACGTTGATGTGAAATTCCTTAATTATTAATATATCACATTGCGCCGCCTCTTCAAGACAGATCCATGCATGATGAGGCATATGCCGTGGAGCCTTGTTCACTATTAAACTGCCCAAGTGAGGCGTAGTCCTCATGACTCTGCATCATCTTTAAGGACTTAAAGCGAGCCTTTAACAACATTGTTACTAATCTTATGTTCCCCACCCCCTTTTTTGGAGGCGATGCTTACAGTTCAATTAGTAGGTACAATTGTAAACTAGGTTTAAGAGCGTAGTTTGCTCTAGTGTTATGTCTGAAATGTATATAGCTTTGCTTGCATATATTCTCAGTAAAAAATAAACTAACATCCCATGCGTGTTTAATTATTATGTTTGCAGCTTAAAGAAAGACAGGAAAAGCTTGAATATTGGAGGATGAGGGAAATGAAGTTCTCAGAGAAAAAGAAAGAGAAACGAGACCTTCTACGACGGCAAAGTTCTATATGGATTGATGAAAAAGATTTGGAGAAAAAGACACTTGAAGCTATTTGTGATGCTATAAAACTTTGAATTGTTTTCCTTCTCGAACGACTTTGATCAAAGCGTTGTGTTATTGGTTGGAACTGATTTCAGTAAATTCCAAAATGTAAACTTGATATCTCATTATCTGGCCTCTAGTTTGTAGTTCATCTACCACCGTGCGGACTCGACCCCTCTCTCCTGGGAACAATTTTGAGAAAATTACCTGTTTTATTCCTGAATAACCAAATCTGGTAATTTAACAGTCAGACAGATTTGGGATGCTTTGTAGTGGAAAGTGTAATTTATCTCGCTCTAGTGCTTAATGCTTAAAAGTAACTCAGGAGAGTGGGCTATCACATAATAGCCGAAAAATGTTATAAATATATATATATATATATATATATATATATATATATATATATATATATATATATATATATATATATATATATATATATATATATATATATTATTGGCTACCAGATATAAATAATTTCTGGTGTGGGCTAAAAGTGATAATACACCAATAAGAATCGTGTTAATCTCTTTGGATAAATGCTTCTTCCAAATGACAATTGCAACATCAGCCTTAGGTTGTTGAATAGAAGCAACAACAACACAACAAGTGGGGTCTGAGAGATAGCGTGTACGCAAACCTAAACCTTACCCGAAGGGTAGAGAGACTGTTTCTAATAGATCCTCAACACAAGAAGATGAGGTTGTTCAATCGAAGCATAAAACAGAAAACCTAAAGATTTCATTGACTATCCATACATGCATTGCCAGATGAGCTTCGCAATCAAAAACCACCTTTTATCGCACTTACATAATGACAAAATAAACCATGTTAGAAAAGTTCCTAAAATGCAAAAGCAAAAACATTATTAAAAAGACAACCAATTAGTCATGTCCGTCTTCTATAGGAGTATTATGGTACACCGAGAAACCACTAATTTTACAGTAAAAAATTTGTTCACTACCCAAACCAGTCAAAACTAATTCATTTACATAATATTCTGCAAAATGGAGAAGCGAAAGAATGATGACTGCTGGCACTAGCTCCTTGGTGCCATTTCAAGGCCGCGTTGTTTCTTACAGGATGATGACTGCTGGCACTAGCTCCTTGGCGCCATTTCATGTGCCACTTGTTTTCCTTACAGGCTGAGCTCGGAGTAAGGGTGTATTCTGGGCCGGTCCCGGACCGGGACCGGGACCGGGACCGCGGGCCTGGCGGTCCCACGGTCCTGGTGGGCCGGTCTTCGCGGTCCCGGCCTTCAACCGGTCCCTGCTCCGTGACGGCCGGTCCCTACCCTGGGACCGCGAGACGGGACCGCGGCGACCGGACCGGTGACGGCCCCGCCGTTCGCGGGCCTGGCGGGCCCCAACCGGTCCCAACGATAAAATTAAAAAAAAAAAATTTTTTTTTTTTTTTTAAAAAATGGCCCAACGGCCAGATTTAAAAACTAGCCGTTGGAGGTCAAAAATAGCCGTTTTTGGCTATCAAAATTTAGCCAAATGGTCCCCAAACTTTAATATAACCCCAAACTTTATATAATTACACTTTTTCCCAATTCTCAACTATAAATACCCCTCATTATTTCATTTTAACTCACCAATTCATCAATCTATCTTAATCTCTCTCAATCTCTCTCAATTGCTTATATTATTATTCCAATTTTGTGAAATTTTGTGAAGTTGGTGAATTGAAGTATTCAAATCTTCAAGTCTTCAACAATTTGCAATTTTGAATTTTGAAGAAGTTGTTCGTCAATTCGGTAAAGTCGTTCCAACTCTTGAAGGATTTATGAGATTTGTTAGAGAGTGGTAGATTGTGTTGTAAATTGTACTTTGGCACATCTTATTTAGTTTTTTTTCTTTTAATGGTGGTATTAGTACCTTGTTGTGCTCATTCCATTGGGGGAGAGAAGATTAATAAAGATATGTCATTTTTAGTAATAAAAATTATTACACAAGTTTTTGATTTATCTCTTAATACAATATATATATCTATTTCATACATATACATATAATATATATACATAATATATATTATATATATACATAACATATAAACTTAATACATATATATAAGTTAAGTTTATATATGTTAAGTATATATATATATATATTAAGTTTATATAGTCTGTTCAGATGAGTTTAGAGCTAAAGATTGCTCTGTCGTTTTAATCAACTGTTTATTAGACAGTTTATCAAACAAACCATAATCATAAATGGTTTTCATAGGGATACTTATATACTTAACTTATATAAACTTAATATATATATATATAGTTAACGTAGATAAACTTAACTTATATACTTAACTTATATAAACTTACTATATATATATACTTAACATATATAAATTTAACATATATAAATACTAAACATATATATACTTAACATACATACATATATATATATATATATACATACACTTAACATATATATAGTTAACATATATATACTTATTAAATAATTTTTTTTTTATTAAAAGCCCACGAAGCCCACGAAGCCCGCCAGGCCCGGACCGCCAAGCCCGGGACCATGTGGGCTTAGGCCCGTCACGGGCCGGTGTTACCCACCAAGCCCACGAAGACCGGGACCGCGAAGACCGGGACCGCCAGGCCCGGGACCGTTTAGGACCGGGACCGCCAGGACCGGGACCGCGAGGCCCGTTTAGGCCCGGGACCGGCCCAGAATACACCCTTAGCTCGGAGTAATAACTTGTGCTACTGAGCTTTTGGTTTCTGGATCTTTACGTATGGAAAAAATCTGAGGAAATGCTTGATTTTTGGATTCCATTCTCTTTGCTGAGCACGGCAGTACATCAAGAAAGTATTTGCGAAGTATGCATTAAAACCCATAAGGACATGCCATAGTGCATGACCCTGTGGATTAAAGTACCAGCGTGATATGTCCTTGCAGAATATACAATCACACAGCCAGCAAACAGCTCCGACCAATAAAGTGGCCACATATAACTTTGCAATCTGCTTTGCAGATCTGTCTTCTGTATGAATGTAATACATGTATGTGCGAGGAATGCAAAGAAGGCACAATAGTGCATAATGTAGCATGAAACCAATATCAAAGCGAAGCTGTGAATGCGCAACGGCAAATAGTGCACCGTAAAGGAATAGAAACGTGGGCATTGTACTCTTGTAATGCCAATCTGGTGAATAAAGGATGTAAAAATAGAGAAGCATTTCCCAGACCATGGGTGTCTCATCACCTTGCTGTTGCCTATCAATTTAAAGCATGGATCATAATGCATTAGTATGAACATCAAATTCAAGACATATTACAAAGTATTATCCAACATTCCGGACACATGATTTTCCAGTCCGCTGAAACTAGTTGCATTAGCTAGCCGAAAAATGTATAAATTATGTATTATTTTTTCCATATAATACATATATATACGAAAAAATAAAAAACATTTGTTGGCTATTATTTTTCCGAGCGGCTAGCAGTATACATTTCTATTTATCCAATGGAGCTACAGAGTTCCAGTGTTCAAAAGTAGCAACTTGGAACTTTAGAGGAAAGTTGTGAATGGGGCTATTCTTTTCTAAGTTTTTTGGACATTATGGAGAGAAAGATGTAGGAGTCGTTTGACCCGAGAGTCCAATGTTAACGGTTAAAAGTTCCCTTATTTATGCTTTTAGGTACAAAAACACCTATTTGAGTAGATAGGTAACTATATTTTTAAAGGTTTCATTAATTTGTAGATTAAGACCATTTCGACATAGCCTCTTTCTTTGGGGATAAATGAATTAGCATTAATCAAATCTTTTGATTGATGAAACGAGGGAAAAAAGGTCGAATGATCCACAACAACACCATCCTACCCTAAAGACATGGTGCCGGATGGCAAGTTGAAGAGATATAAATTCCTTCCAAGACAAGATGCAACAAAAAGAAAAAGAGAAAAGCTCATCCTAATAATCTCCTATCAAGTCAACTTGCCAAAAAAGAAAATATCTTCTGTCAAAGGTCAAACCAATTACTAAGAAGAAGCATGAGCTTCTCATAAATACTAAGGCGTAGTTTCTACGGTTTCAACAATCCTGGCATTCCATTTGTTGCTTCAAAAGTTAAATGTAGTGAAAGAGACTGAAATACATTTTCATGCATTTAACATTTTATAGGTACGCATGTTAATAATATGGAACTATAGGTCCTGGCATCAATAGTATGGATTACCTTCTTCCTGCTATGGCAATGTGGGTAATACATAAGGATAAACCAAATTTTTTTATAGATAAACGAAATGGGAAATAAGGGAGAAAGTGCTTACATCTGCCGCAACGTGGCATGATAAACCATGCTCCCTATGGCAAGTATTATATTTGACATATGAAGGACGCTGAACCTTTTCTCAAACCGCTGTCGGAGGGCATTCACAAGACCAATCAAAGCCAGAATAATACAGGGGACATTTGAGATGGTATTAAAGAACTCTGCAATATAGGAGGAGCGGACATAATTTAGCTCACAACACTCTTTGGTAGATGTTACAGGACCCCAGTAGCTTGAAATATCATCTGCCATTCTTCAAAATATGCATGTACCTGAAATGAAAGATAAAACCCCAATTGCAATATTTTGGGTAATGATAATAGTTAAAGCAAGTCTCATTTGTTACTGTCATATCAAGAAATCAATTTATCAATAATCTGTACAGGAGGAAGAGAACTCACAATACCAAATATAGAGACAGTGGGGCATTCCGCTTTTGTGATTCAATTTTTCAACAACTAATATGTGCACAAAACAGTATTGGGCAAATCACTTAATAAAATAACAGAACAAGGAGATCATGAATGGAAGGGATAAGAGTAAGAATTTTTAACACTGCGAAGTGTCACAAAATCTACTTGACACCACCAAAGCATTTAATATTTGATAATAGGTCGTTTATTAACTTTCAAATGTATCCAATGTACTTACCTAATGCTTGGTCACCAAGTCTCAGGAGTCTTTCAGATATATATCAAGACTTGTTTGTCACATACTTACTTGCTCTTCAAGTCTAATGCTCTATATAGGTGGAGATTTATGCATACTTCATCTCTGTATTTATCAATCAATCAATCATATTACTTCTCTAATGAGATGCACATTATTCAAAAGAGAAACATATTTGCTCGCAAAGATCAGATGAGGTCACTTCTGCCCATAATATTAGAGCATTCTCATCACTTCTGCCCATAATATTAGAGCATATTTGCTAAACCAAATATGTGAACAAGAAGTTTTTTCTGGTCCTCTCAAGTAAAATTACATACAAAAGGTTATCCAGTTTTAATTTTACAAAATTTAATAAAAAGTCCATTCACCCCCTTCTTGTTCAAATCCAAAGGAGAAAGCAGACAATATGTACATATCTTGGATTCAATGAGTAAACTTCATAGCAATCTAGCCTATGTCTATGACCAATCAAACCAAATGGCAAATGCAAGAGACTGGAAAATGGAATCATCAAACAGTTTTTTCACAATAAAGAAGCATGTTATCATCATTCTACAAGCTTAAACCAATTTAATTAATTATCACAGGAAAACCAGCCTAGCAGAGGCATTTCATATAATACAAGACATAGTTTATCGTTTCCTTTCCAAGCAGAACTTCTTATGTTAACCTTTCCTCTGAAGATTCTCAATCAAACGATCCCATTTTGTCACATTTTCTTATATCCATTTCTAAGAGCAGACACCAAATTAATAAAGCCATTTTCGAGAACTAAAGATGCACAAACCCATGATCACCACTAAAAATGCAACTTATAGTTATAGCAAACAATTTCCTTGATATCCAGGTAAAACAAAACCTTCCCAACCAAGAATGTGTTGGGGGTATTCGATATAGGTGGAAAGAGCATATGAAGGGTTACTTTAAGGTGATCACAGTTCATACATCGACCGGGGAAAAATCACACATAATATATCTCCCTAATTTTATGTGCAAACAATAATTATGCCTCCATCCCGAGCAAGTTAGAGTCGGCATATCACTAACTTTATGCCACAATGTTTTGGCAACGCAAAAACACCATAAAACTCTATGTTTGATCCCAACTCCATCTCGGCTAGCATCTTCCTCTGGGGGATAAGGGGTTTCTTTCCTTATCAAAGAGGGACTCGTGGGGCGTAATTATGTGAAAGAAAATATCTTTTTACAACTACATTTCTATTTAAAATAGACAACGAAATTTCAAAGAATTATATTCAGAGCATTTCCCAAACATTCCTATTAATTCTGCCAATTCCTCTCACATGTATACTTGGTGTATAATTATTAAGTGAAAGAAAGTATCTTTTTACAACTACATTTCTATTTAAAATAGACAACGAAATTTCAAAGAATTATATTCAGAGCATTTCGCAAACATTCCTATTAATTCTGCCAATTCCTCTCACATGTATACTTGGTGTATAATCTTGCAGTATCTTTCATCAAAACCCCGAATCGGCAGAATATGTCCTATATACTTTGCTCTAAAATGGCTGAACTCGTAAAAACCCAGCATATATAATCAACTCCTTACTCCATGACCTATACGATAATTTGTCACCATAAAACTCATGTCCACAATGCTGGAATTCTATGTGAATTGTGGTATCTTTCTTGACGCCCTAATTAATTATGCATTATGTTATGACCTATAGGTTACGAGTTGACCTTTAGAATCAGTCACTGATGTTTGCGTCACGGTAGGCAAGGGTGTGATCCTTCTCGACCCGATGTATTCACAGGATGTTTCGTGCACCGGGTCGCCCCTTTTATGTATGGCAATTAACTAAAAACCAATCAATTTATTCAGTATCCACTAATCCATGTATTCAATATTAATCTAAATAGTCAAAATGGATAATAATTAGCAAAAATCAACTCCAAACATCTGTTTTTACACCTCATTCCTAACTTATCACATAAAAAACTTATTCATACCGAAATTAAACTTTGAGGTCACCGCGAACGAAATTACAAAACAGAACACAACAAATAAAAGAATCCAATATCATTACATCAAAACATTGTAAAAATAATAATGCTTATCTGTATGTAAGTGTATCAATTTCTATAAACTGGTTTAGCAAGTATAGAAAATACGTGCAAATAAAGCACACTTTTTACCTTTCAAATGAGATCCAATCCGCCCAAATTGAGTCGCTGTAATCTGTAGAGATTGCTCCCCCAATAATATATGTTTCTATGTATATAATATAAACACACAGCGATCTCTCTTAATCTCTCTCTCCTAGGGCTAAAAAAAGCATAAAACAATTGGATTTGTAAGTTTTAAAATTTCGAGCTGCTGATAAATGGAGAAAATGACAAAAATTGTTTTATTTATTACCCGTTTGGCCAAGGTGCAATTAACTTATTTTGAAAATTATTTTTTTTAAAATATTTTTCTCAAAAATAATTTTAGCGAGAATTCTTCCTTTTGCCGCAAGGAGCATAGGAAAATTTCAGTATAATTTCTAAATATCTAAACTTCAAACTAAACCAAATTGTAATTTGACTTTTGAAAAATCAAAAAGCTTTTCTTTTCATAATTAAGTGATAGTTCACTAGTAGAACTATTAATATATTGAATTACCTTTTAAAATTTGCTACTCTATTTGTTATGTAAAAACTCCATTATTAAATTTGTAATAGAGTTAAATCCAATTAACCGGTGTGTACTATAATTAGTCAATGTTAATTAACAACAAATTAAAAACTATTTCCTTCGATTCACTTTAAGTAATTATTTGGCTTTTTGGACTGATTTATTATTTTATTTTTACTTCTTTTGTATCAAGTGTCTTTCAGAAATACCCTCTCTACCGTCTTTAGATATGGGTAAGGTCTGCGTACATTTTACCCTCCTTATACTCCACTTGTAGAATTTTATTGGACTTGTTGTTGTTGTAATATTTAATTTTTTTCAAATATCAGGAAAGAATTAACTTTTTTTTTTCAAAGTTGCCCTTGGAGTAAAGAGTCTAGGAGTATTTGTTGTATATTCAATGAACAAATTAAGACTAATATGATCAATTATATTATTAATTAATGATAAAAGATGAATTCCTTAATATGTGTGAAAATAAACAAAAAATTGAGGAATTAACATAAATTGATAATTCTAAAGTTATAAAAAGACAATATAACGATAAAAAAGAGAAATTTTGATTAATACCATTTCTTGGAATTAACATTATACCTTTTTCTGTCTCTTCTTTTTGGGCACTAATTACAACTATTATAAAAGGAAACAAAATTGAACTTTGGATATATATAAGAAAAACTCAAAGTGATTTAACTTGAGTAATGGTTTTAATGAGAAAGCTAATTACTACAATTTTAGTAGTTATTTCCTTTCTATCAATAGTTACTGCAGCAAGGAATAAATTGAAAATATTGAGTGAAAATGAAGACGGTATTTGTATTTCTATGGTGGAAACTCAAGGCTATGGTTGTGAAGAACATAAGGTATTTTCAAGATCTTAGAATACCTATAAAATTGGTGATTATATAACATGCACCTTCTGTGATTTGAAAACCCCGCGTGCTTTCGAGCTCGTCGCACGGATTTGCTTAGTACGATTTATTTATGTAATTTTGCGAGCTATTATACTAAATCGGGGTTTACCTAGAGTGTGGATTCCCTAGTTTACAAAAATAAAAAAAATAAAAAATAAAAACATGCACCTTGCAATTTTTTTTATAATTTGATTTTTGTTTTTTTAATTCTTTTTTGGTTTTTAGGTGACAACAGATGATGGTTATGTTCTCAGTTTACAAAGGATTCCTAAGGGAATATCTGGAAAGGCAGCAACTAAGCCACCTGTTCTCTTACAACATGGACTATTGATGGTTTTTTTTTTTTTTTTTTTTTTTTGGGTTTTAACTAAGTAAAAATAGCACGGTATAGCCAGTTTTCGGATTGGTCACTAAAAAATAACCAACGTTTACGAAGTCAATCAATAATAACCACTATTTTGCTGCAACAGAGACTGGTCCAGTATAATATACTGGAGTTCGGTGCACCTGTGTATGAACTCCAGCATAAATATACCTTGTTGGCTCCAGTATAATATATTGGAGACTAGAGCCCCGATGCTCCAAACTCCAGTATATTACACCGGACCGGTATACTTGCTGGAACTCCACTATATTATGCTGGAGTTCTAGTGTACTTATGCTGGAACTCCATCATATTATGTTGGAGTTCCAACATACTTATCCTGGAACTCCAGTATAATATGTTGGAGTTCAAGCATACTTATGCTGGAACTCCAATATAATATACTTGCTTATTTTTCGGATTTTGAACAATGTTTTCGCTTAGATTTATCTTTCCATAAAAAGTTGCTAAATTTCAATTACTTTTGAAACTCCGCTATTTTTGATCGATCAGTTGTAAATCTGGCTATTTTTAAATTTCTCCCTTTAACTAAGCTTTGTATATTTTAATCTTTGGTTTGTTCAAGATATACTGTTATAGTCTTCTTAGTATGATTTTTTAATCATAATCAAGAAACAAATTCTTGAGAGTCGGTGGTGTACGAGTTAGAATAATTGGATAATGAGCTCGTTTCTCTACCTTTCTTTACTTAAATATTAGGTTTTTATATGTGATAGAGTATAAACTCATATTATACAACTTCACTCTTACCACTAAATCAAAGTTATGGAATCTTTCAAGCTTTTAGGCAATTGAGAATACTTTTTTAATCATGTCACCCCTCAGAGAGGGTAAAATGTAATCAGAGGTGGACCCCATATAGGTTGAGTGATCACCGACATCCGGAAACCTCGACAAAAATTTCACACACATATATATATTAAGAAATAATCAGATTTTAGCATAGGCTCCCATACCAATCTTTATGAGCAATAATAAATTCATAAGTAGTTAGTATCAAGGTGTTCTCGCGACCGCTAAATTCTGAATCAGCCTGTAAATGTAATGGATATCATTTGGGGAAAAAAATAAAGGGGTAATAGATCACCCATAAAGGTTATGTATATATAAGATTTTATTGAACGTTTTTACAAAAAATAAAGGTTAAATTCCATATTTTGGTAAATGAGGTTTTACCATTACAGGATGGAATTACATGGCTGTTAAATCCTCCAGATCAATCCCTAGCTTTTATTTTAGGTGATGAAGGTTATGATGTTTGGATTGCAAATACAAGAGGAACTAAATATAGCCAAGGACATACTTCACTTAGTCCTCAAGATCCAGTTCAGTTTCCTTCTTTCTTCAATCCTATCTCACATATATACAGATAAAGATTTATTAAATTAGCCAAAAAAACAATTTCTAATTTTAATTTGTGATTTTTTCGACAGGAATATTGGGAATGGTCATGGGATGAATTGGTGGATTTTGATCTACCTGCTACACTAAAGTATGTTCATCATCAAACTGGCCAAAAACTACACTATGTTGGCCATTCTCTGGTAATTTTTTTTTGTCTATTATTAGCATTTTACATATTCTTTTAAATGGGGTTCATTTTACCCATGGTCATTAAACTTTTAATTTATTGTATCAAAGTCACAAAACTAAACTTTTTCACTCGAAAATCTGTCCGCCAACTTGAATATCCAAATATACATGCCAAATCAGCAAAAGTGGATTTCTTGTGTCTCCTGATGAATTTTCAAGGCCTTTGATTTTTTGAATAATGTACAAAAAAATATTAAATTATTTTTAATTTACAAAAATTAAGTTATTTTTAATTAATAAAAACTAACTTTTGTGATTCGAAAATCCAAATATCTATGCCAATTCAGCTAAAGTTGCAGCTATTTGGATTTATTGTATTTCGTGATGGATTTTCTAGGCATTTGATTGTTCGAATAATGTAGAAAAATTAAATTATTTTTAATTTACAAAAATTAAGTTATTTCTAATTAACAAAAACTAACTTTTGTCGCTCGAAAATCCAAATATGTATGCCAAATTAGCACAAGTGGGCTGCTATTTGGATTTCTTGTATCTGCTGGTGGATTTTCTAGTCATTTGATTTTCCGAATAATTTTAAAAAAATTAAGTTATTTCTAAATAACAAAAATTGGATGGGTTAGTGATCATCGATAGAAGTAACCTTCTCAAAAAGTAAACATAATATATTTAAGAAATTTTATTTTTTGTTGGTGGCAGGGAACCCTAATTGCATTGGCTGCAATTTCAGAAAATAAGTTGGTAGATATGTTGAGATCAGCAGCTTTATTAAGTCCTATTGCTTATTTGGGACAGCTGAGATCTCCACTTGCCAAAACTGCTTCTAAACATTTTATTGCTGAAGTAAAGAGCTAATTGTCTCCCACTTTTTTCAGATTTTGGAATTATACTTCAATAAATTTTATTTATATTTTTTTACAGGGTTTGTATTGGTTGGGAATACATGAATTTGATCCAAGAGGGTAACATATTCCACTCATCTCATTTCACAAACAATTCTTCTTTATTTTTTTTTTACTTAAAATTGAAGAAATAAGATGATCATAATAGACAAGTTTTTCATGTCTCCATTCTCCTTCAATCCGTTTCTGAAATATAGTAATCTTTTCATGAAAATTATTGAGAAAGAAAAGTGCGTCGGGGGTTAAAGAACGACAACGAAATTTCCTTTTGTACGTTGCCGTGAAATATATAGGTAAAAATTGTTTTATGCTTAAAAAGACGAAATTCTCATCTTTATGTTGTCTATGGAATATATAGGTAAAGATTGTTTTATGCTTGAAACATGTGTCAGGGGTTAAGAACGATGAAATTTCCTTCTATATATTGTCATGGAATATGTGATTAAAGATTGTTTTATGTTTGAAACGCTCGTTCTATACTTCCTATCCCCCTTTTGGGATTCCTGGACCGCTTTTTAGTATTCTTGTTCGTCTTTTTTCTTCCTTCCCTTCCATATGGAGGTTCAAGAAGGATCATCGGATTCTCCCACCATACATATCTTAGGATCGGCAGCAAAAGTTCAAATTTATCCAGAAAAGCCATAAATTAAAACGAAAAAATAAAGCAACTATGCTCATATAGCACATAAAAGCTAAATCTTGACGTGTAAAAAAATTATATAGTATATCTACGAGGTAGTGGACTAATTCGATGGTTTTTTTCTAAGATATCTAGGGGCAATGTCAAGTTTTGCTATTTTCTATTTTCGATGCAGCATCCATTTACAAACCATCATTTTTGCATTGAATAATTATTATTATTATTTATCTTTTCCTGCTTTCTATGTCCTTTTTACCATATGATTTCTACGATGAATCTAATACTCTCTTCTTTTGTCTTTTTATTATCTTGAGTCAAGGGGTTTTTCGGAAATAATATATCTACCCCTTTGGGGTAGGAGTAAGTTCTGCGTACACACTACCCTTCTCAAACCCCACTTGTGAGATTTTACTAGGTTGTTGTTGTTGTTGCTACGTGAGCAACTTACCTTATATAATATCCACGTACGTGGTACACTTTTAAATAAACAAAGAACCTTTATATGGCTTCTTTTATACCTATTTATCTCACATCAAAACGACATTACATGTTGATTAAATTAATTTGAAATTTGCACTAATGGCTGAGTTAAACAGAGATGCTGTTGTCAAATTATTGCAAAAAATCTGTCAAGATCCAGGCAACAATTGCAGTGACTTAATGACTTCTTTTACTGGTATTTAATTTCAACTCTTCATCAATTCATTCTTTTCCACTTTTTTTTGTAATCGTTAATATTGTGACAATATATAGGTCCAAATTGTTGTGTAAACTCTTCAAGAACTGATATTTTTCTTGAGCATGAACCACAGGCAACAGCAACAAAAAACATGATCCATATTGCCCAAAGTAAGTTTGCAAATACAATGGATATATATAATTTGTAAATTTGTGTTTAGTACGACAGAAGTTATTTTTTTTTAAAATAATAATATTTTCTAAGAACAAAATGACTTCTTTCACTTATGGACGAAAGAAAAATTAAGGATTTAATTTAAGGGTTTTTGATCGATAGGGGTCGGATCAAGTAATTGGGTCGGGCGGGTTATTCATTTACGAGTTGGGTCTTTGTTTCTAATAATAACATGGCACATGGACTTTTAACGTTGGGATGGAAGAACTAATGGATGAAGGGTAAAACCAAACCTAAAGTATAACGGTAGGGGTGGATTTATTAAGAAACTGAAACAAAGGGTAATATAACTTATTTTCGATTGTAGAAGGATAAATATAACCTTTTTCTGGTAATTTTAACTTCATATATTACTTACTACAACTCACAAGTTAGACATTATTATTAATCCTTACTAATTAAATTTTATTAAAAAATTCTCCAATTGCTATTACTAGTAATCTTTAATATATAACTTTTCTAAAAAAAAAAAAAAATTCACTCATCAACTAAACACTGAATTAACAACAAAGGTGGAACTAGCATGCGGGATAGGGGTTCACCGAACTCAGTAGCTTTAATCCAAACTATATATTTAATTTAAGAAATTTATTATATATATATATATAAATTAATTAATTTAGAACCCAATAACTTAGAAATACTATCCCAAATCTATAAACTTTAAACCCTAACTCTGTGTGGTTAACATTCCATTTTCCAAAGAACCATTTTTTAATAAAATTTGACTTTTGTCGTACAAGCTAGACACATCTGAATACTCGTTTTTCTTATATTTTTTTAATGGAGTTTCAATTTATATGTTTTTTGGACAGTGATAAGAAAAGGGAGCATAGGAAAATATGACTATGGGAGTGATGAAGAAAACAAGAAACACTATGGTCAGCCAAATCCTCCAGAATATATAATGGCAAATATCCCAAATAATATACCTCTCTTTTTAGGCTATGGAGGTGCAGATTATCTTTCTGATATAAATGATGTGCAAACTCTACTAGATAAATTGCAAAATCATGATCCAGACAAACTTGTGCTGCAATATAAAGAAGATTATGCACATGCTGATTTTGTTTTTGCTATTAATGCTAAACAAGTTGTATATAATCCTCTAATGGCCTTCTTCAAGCTTAATTGACGGACGAATTATGCAAGTTGACCCCGATATCACGATTATTAAAAAAAATGCTTAATTGAGAAGATTAGCATTTGAAGATGATAAAAGAGTATAAGGTTGATGTAGAATTTATAATTGTTCTTCCATTATATGTAGATATTGTACTTGTGATTTGAATAGTAATTACCAAGCACGTTATGTATGCTATATAAATCATTGGATTTGTGTTAAAAGTTAGACCTTTATACGTATAGCCGATTTAATTTACTGTTTACTTTTTTCTATAGCTAATATAGATAGATTATATGATTATACATATATTATATATGAATTATACATGTGTTATACATCCGCGGAATATTTTTAATTTAAGCTATTGGGAATGTGGCTATTTAAGATTATTCTTCTTAAAAAGAATTTTACTAGTTTGGCCACTATAGCAATTTACATTTGAATGTGGTAACATTTGCCCAAAATAGTGTTATCAAATTTATTTATCACCTAAACCTTCCTAAATTAATTAGCTGTCTGGGGACAAATTAGGATAGATTATATAAATCGTTATTTAACATGATTCTCCATTTAAAATTTTCTTCGGCTAATATTTTACAAAATAAAAAAAGAAAAAAAACTAAAGGATCAAGAAACAAAGAATATATTAAAATGGCAGATTTCCGACGGCCAAGACAGTTGGAATTCGATCAGAAATCACATATTTCCGACTACTTTCCGATCAAAATTGGTCAATCGAAAAAAGTTAGTGGGAAAACAATTTTCAACCGAATATATTGGCGATTTCCAACCAACAATTTTAGGTTTTAACAACACCTAAGTAATCAAGATTGACGACACTGCTCAAAACATTCAACAGCTACTAAAACACGAAATCTTCACATAAAGAAAGAAGTGAGCCATGAAATTTGGATCGCTTATGTTTATATAAATATTTTCCCTATAATTTTCCATAAGGTTAATTAAATTAAAAGAAAAAGACGAGAACAAGAAGCTAAAAACTGGTTAAAATTTGAAAAAACAACATTATATTCAAAGACATAATCCAAGATATGAAGAATCAAATACCATAAATCGAAAACAGAAGAATATATACCTTTTCATGACTTGGTGTATGGTGTAAAGCATATAATATAATGTTGGTGAAAATAGTGGGAAGAAAAGGCATTGACAAACATACGGCTGCTCATTAATAAAATATAATACTAAGGAGCAGCAGAATGCTTGTCAAAGTCTTTTCCCTACTATACATATATAATAATGATTTAACAAAGGTTTTTGGGTTTTAGCTATGTATATATAAGCACAAACAAGAAAACGCACCGCCATGCAAAAGCCAATTTATGGAAATTTATTAATGAAAACCTAATTCTAATTGGTTTCGTTCTATTACAAACTTTTATAAGGAAATTTCAGAGAAAGAAAAAGAAAACTTTCCATAAAACTCTAGTGTATATAAGGTATTTCTTTTCTCTTTTCTTATGTATTTTTTCAATATATTTCTACATTTTTGTTATTACGTTTTTTTTTACTACTGCATATTTTAGGAAACTCGAAAGAAAATCAAGATTCTAACTAGTTTCCTTAAAAAGGAAAAAAACGCACCGCCATGCTAAAAACCAATTTATGGAAAGTTATTAATAAAAAACCTAAATTCTAACTGGTTTCGTTCTCTTACAGATATGGAAACTTTTATAAGGAAATTTGAGAGAATAATAAGGAAAATTTCCAAAAAAACGGCACTAAGGTGTATGAGTCAGAATCCGACACCACGATAATTAACGAAGTTGATCTTATCTAGAGCTAATCAATAATTAATAACTGGTATGACCACTTATTTATAACATTATTCGGCTCTTATTCAGTGGGATCCACAAAGGCATGGCCTATCCGCCTCCCCATGGGGACGAAACCTCAGCGTGGTCACGACCACTTACTACTAGCTCACAGAGCTCACAACTATAAATACTAGAAGAATAAACCCTGTGAGCACGTGATTTTTGCCTCACACGAACTACTCCCAGAGAAATCAAAATCAAAGTTGTTTTATTTTATTGTGTACTTATTTGTGAATTTCTCATAATATTTTGTGATTATTTACGTTCGTGTGTGCGTGTTTTTATTGTTTAAATTAATAGAAAAATACAAAAATATATATGTTGCATCTGAATTTAGAATTTAGTTAAGTAATTTATTTCATAATTTTTTTTTAAACCAAAGGGTGTGTCTTGCATTTTAATATTTATAGTCAAAGTGTATAATTTATAAGTTTAATCGATGGTTAATGTGTGAACTGTTATTAGAATTTAATTAGTATTCTTATAGGTTAATGTGGTCTTTTTTGTAATATAATTTAGGATTTTGGTTTTTAATAAATTAGGAATTAAACTAAACAAAAAGAGAGGAGAAAAGAATTAGAAATGAAGAAGAAAATCGAACTGGGCTAAAAAACTAGACCAACAATTCAAGCCCAAAGCATTTAGCCAAACCCAGTCCAAGTCGACCCACTTAAGAGACGTCCAAACGACGTCGTTTGCTTACACTTAATCTAGGTCGTCGATTGGCAATTGATCAAAGGCCAAGATTGATTTAACCCAACTCAATCCAACCCGTTTCACCGGCTGACCCATTTACCCGGTCCCTAACCTTCACTAAACGACGCCGTTACACTTTAGTAAATTGATCCTTACCGTTGATCTGATCAGATCCAATGATCACGATTAAAATCCCCACCCCTAGTATATATCAATCTCCCTTGACCCGGCCCCGTCCAAACCCCCTTTTCTCCTTCTCTCATCATCGTCTCTATCAGAGACGAGACGCAAACCCTAGCGCCGCCCCCTCTCCCCTCGCCTGAAAACCCGGCGGCAACAACGCCGTCGACCGCCAAATTAACACCCCTTGACCATATGACCACCCACAATCCAAATCTCGGACCCATTTTCCTCGAATCATCTTCCATCGTCTCAAATATTGAATATGAGTTTGAAACCAAAATTGAAATCGAGGGTTCAATGATGATTGAGATCACGGGAGATCTTAACCAGGTGTTTTTTCGCTTGAAAACACATGGCTAAGATCTCGTGTGGTCAAAATCGAGAATTTGGTTTAGAGTTTCAAGTTCGACTAAAACGAATTGGATGTTTAGCCCGTTCTGAGGTATTTCCCCTTCTCTTTTCTATAATTTTTTCTTGATTATCAATGTGTTTTCTCCTTTTGTCCGATTAAGCCATGTTTAGTGCATCGCCTCTGTTAATTAACTCTCCTCTTCATTTTGGGCACTTTTCTAGTCCACTTTTCTCTTAATTGATTAGCATATGTCGTAAATTGTCGTTTAAGTAAGTTTTTTTTACTGGTTAATTCAGTTTTGTGCTAAGAGTAATTACTGTGTATTTTTACAGTTCTTTGTCGTCAATAGAATTAGTTGTATTTGTTTTTGACCCATTTGTATCGTTTTGTATTTTTCAATCTTATGTTTATTTCCTGTGACATTTCATTTTTGTTTGGTTTTAGTTTCTATTGTGTGAATACTATTAGTCAATCTTAGAGGTAATTTTTAAAACTTCTCTGTTACCTTTTGTTCTCTCATTCTGAAGAAATACTGAATTTAAACTAGTTTTTTGGGAATTCCTTATTAAATTCTGAATAAATACACCAAATTGGATTGGAATTGGTCATCTGGACCCATTAACTTGGGTCAATTGGATCAGGTTTGATCCGACAGTGTAATTTAAGGGTTAATTTAGGGAACTTGGACCCTCAGTAAATAGAAGTCTGCTAACAATTGCTAGGGGGCATTAATTACTAGCTTAGTGGGCCGCTAACTGGTAGGGGGCAATGGCTGGATTAAATTTAAAAATGAGAGCACTAGATAAATGGAATTAAAAAAGAAGAGACAAGTAGTAGTGGAGGCTACACTAAGGCTGATTTCAAGGACTGATAGATTGTCCATCGAAGGAAAAAGGGGTCTGTCTTTGGTGTATAAATAGAGACTTGAGAGGGAGAGATAGGGGGACTTTCACACTCACAGACATACACACATACAGAGAGAGAGCAAACCTATATTGTAAGAATTTCAAAATCTAACATTGAGGTCTTTTAAAGGCAACAATTGTTCTTTGAAGCTTGATGCTTCTTCTTCTTCGAGTGTTTTAAAATCAGAAACTATTGGGGGCATTACTGATTACTCTTGGTTGCCGGAATTTGTTCTATTGATCTTAGTTTGGCCCTTTTATCTAAAAAAGTATTCTGTTGATTGTTTTGCGAAACTGGTATTCCTGGGAATCTGCTACTATTCATCATTTGTTGGTATCTGTTTGCTGTTTATCACTGGTTGTTGAACACCACTGCTGGCTATTGATTCTATTCTTCTTTTGTTTTATATACCAGGTATTTTCTAGCTTCATTTGATGTTGAAGGACTGAATCTGTGTGTACCAGTTAATTGAGGAAATGAAATATAGAGCATGATAATTTGATATCAATTCGTTGAATGCTGTATTCATTTAACTGTTAGTTATACAATAGTAGCAGTAGTAATAGTATGAGCTTGGAATGACTGGAACACTTTATAATTTGTGATAAATGGAACTGTAATGGCACTGTTTGAGTTAGCTATTAGCATTCAAAGGTTTTTTTTTTCAGCATAAGAATGAACATGTAATTCCGCCCGTTTCATTTGATTCACATATGGAATTTAGTCAGCTGGTCTAGGACTTTAATTATGAATAATAAATATAAGGCTTGTATAATTAAGATTGTTTTCAAATAGATTTGGATGGTAGATGGATTGTTTGTTAATGACCATTCAACTATAGCCTCAATACTCGATATTTGTTTTGTTTAGCAATTATTTAAAGTAAGATCCCAAATAGTATAGATTCCATGTTAATTTTGATTTCAAGTTGGAATTACCTATCCCGTAGCTTCGAGCCGCCATAGTTAGTTAATTAATTGTTAGTGGTTTATTTTAGTTGTTATACAATCATATATGGGTGGAGTGTGAATTCAGGTTTTTCACTTATTCCTGTCAGTATTAGTAAAAAGAATCAAGCTATCGGTATATCCATTTAGGAATTACGTTCATAGGATAATTAACTAATTTAATTCGCATGTCTATTTTAACTTTCACCTTCATTAGTACTTAACTATGTAACCAATTGAATAAGAAACGGAAGCCCTAAACTGGTATAAAAACAATCGACTTAAGGCAAGTTCAATAGGTGCTTGGTTGGATTCAATTGAGGTTATTTTTAACCACTAGCCTGTTTGCCGGTCATTGGGTCTGAATGTATTAAAACAGGCGGCCCAGGTCCTTTTTGTGATCCGGTATTCATTTGGACCCGGGCCACGTTCTTTGAAGAACATTTCTTTTGATACATGTTAAAGTATAGTTTCCCTTTCGTATTCATTATAATCCAATAATCAATAAGTTAGGATTTTTGCTTTCTTTCTTTTAGAGACAATAAAAATTAGAAAATCATAGTCGCTTTATGACGGGCCTTTAAAGAATAAATGAGATGATCCTCACTAAATAAGATACATAAATTGCGAGGGCCCGATACATGTTTATTTAAAATACTTAGACTT